>JASANG010001076.1:0-62849 GCA_030248215.1 Enoplolaimus lenunculus
CCAGAATGGCACTATGCAATTACCTTAGTCCAAATCAGCGCACAATGCAATCACATAACTATTCAGTCGTTGACCGAATAGACCGATACCACCCCGTCCAAGCAAGCTGAGCCCAAGCTCAATGATACAGGGTGCCAAGCCAGCGCAACCACGTCACCCATACGCTGCCCTAACAGACCTTCATGATAGCGAAATACGCTCAAACGCCGTGGCGCCTTTCGTCCACTTTTGACACCCAGTACATCTAACAATTGAACACAATGACTCGTTGAAGAATGATGATGATGGCTACCTGATCCAGATGTAGAGCAGCCTACAGCAATCGTTCCCGATCCAGGATGCACTGTCATTGCAGTCAGACGGCCTCCGGAATTCTGCAGTTGCGGCCTGTATCCGCTACTAGCAGAACTATCGTCTAAGCCAAAGCCAGGCGGTGAAATTCCACCCGTGACCCCTGTGGGGCGTTGTCCGGCCGAACTACTGTCATCTCCCAGCGTGACGCTCAACGGTTCATTACCGTCAAGTGATACCGCAACCCTGACGTCGACATACGGATAGTACGCTGGATCCCAGACGCATAGCGTTCCGTCACTTGCGCCTGCGATCAGCTTGCCGTATCCGCCACCTCCACCCTTTCCGGATCCGAGATTAACACCTGTTTCGGTGGTGGTGCACGATGACGTCACCGTATCAAACCCAGAAGTAAACGCAACGTTGACAATTGGCGATTTCAAGTCACGATACAGCATGACACAGCATTCGTTTGCTGGCAATCGGCGATCAAACAAACGTACAGAACCGTCGCTACATCCGGCTGCTACTAGGCGACAACCGGAAACTGAACTATGCGCTGATGTTAGCGTTCGACATCGGATATTAACGCCACTGGCTAAACCCGACGAGCTCGAACCCACTGACGTGTTGTGCAGCGACAACTGATGATGTGCAGGTGGAAGCGATGACAATGGTAAACTTTGAACACGACGCTCCTGTTGAACGTCCCATATGCTGATCGACTTACTGTTGCCTGTAAATGTTGAAGATGGGATTGTTACGATTTGAGCAATTTGCTATTAAGGAATAGGTAAAGATTTTCCTACACCTATGTCAAAGTGGGTGGAAGAAACTGTACAAGAGTCGGATACGTACATACTAGAGTCTGCAAATGCATAACGAACCCGTTATCTCGAGTAAATTATGGAACACAGTGTTTAACGCGATAATCAGCGAGAACACAGACAAACAAAACTGTTTAAAATAATCAAAATTCCAGTAGCAAAGTTCATGCACAGAGACATACGGCAAATAAAATGTCGTAATATTATCTAAATGAGATCTTAGCTATAATTTCGTCATCTGTGAGCTAAAAATGAATATTCTAAATTTATGACTCCCTTTGACTACGACTAAACGAGTTAGCTGTGTTAGCATCAGCATCATGCGGTGTGAAACCAAGCTGTACCGGTTGTAAATACAATATTAGTGTGAGTATATACTGTATAAAAATACATTTAATCTTTCATATTGTAAATCCTAAGAGCACTTCGAAACACAGAAAACATCTCGAATATGTCCCTGTTCCTGTAAATCTTAAAAAACCCTTCATAGCTAACTTGAAGAGTACTATCAGATATCAGACATCGGCTCCGGCCATAAAAATTGCAATCTAAATCCGGCTCCCGTATTTTACATTGCCGGATATTTATCGGTGAACAGTTGCCGGATATTGAAGTATCCGGTTCCGGCTCCGGTATTGTTTTGATATCCGCTGACACGCTTGAACTTACCGGACGCCAACAGCGTTCCAGTATCTTGTTCCCAATGTGTTACCGTTGTTGGCGCCAAACTTGACGCACCCTGAAACGCAGCATAATTTCCGTACGACGGACTCCAGCTCGATTGTGATTCGTCTGCGTTCACATTCCAACTAGTCACCAATGCAACGTTTGTATAGTCACAACTTGAACTATTGCTTCCGCCTCGTCCAGCAGCCCATTCCAGACTGCCAAAAGCACCCCTACTTCCGCTGTTACATAGAGATTGATCCCCCAAATAACTGCTACCACCCGCCGCTGTCAACTGACCTAAGGATCCGCACAACCCAGATGCCGATATCAAATTTGTTCCCGAACTCGTTCTCTCCAGTCCGCTGCCCCCTATTCCGTGGTGGGCTTTCGTTTTTGAAGATGAAAGTGTCGAATCTGCGAATCCTACTGCACCCGCAGATAACTTTCCCGTATAATTGTTGCCGTAGCTACTGTTGTTCGGAACCCAGTCTTCGTACAGCCGTCGTACGCAATCCGTTTCCCAAACATGAATTCCGCCCGAAATTGTCACTGTCATCAACATTGCGTCGTTCAACGGATTGATCAAATGAAGCCCACATATTGTTTCGTTTACCGCGCCACCCCAAGCATTGCCTGTCGGAAGATATCCATTTCCGATCGCATCACAGTCTGATTTACGTCGATCGTGCGACATACTAAAAGCGCCGCCGCTGGAATGCTGAAAATGGCTGGTTTGCGGCACGTTGAAATTACTAAAGGCACCTACTGGCAAGGACAGCGAACCCAGATACGTTCCAGATTGCCAATCCCAGATGGCTAAGGCTGATATCCCAGATGCAACTATCACCAGGGGGACTAAAGGGTCAAGAACCATTGCCGACGGGCGACAATACGGTGTATACGATCGAGAAAGACTTGACGACCCAGCACCGGAGCTTGACGTGGGTGGATGGCGGGCAACAAACGAATGAAAGCGGTCCATCAATGCATTACTACCGGATGTAGCCGTAAACTGTGAAAGCCTCTGCAAAACATTATAGTCCAGCTAATATAATTTAACTTGCGTTAATAAAACTTCAGTAAAACCCTAGCAAGTACAGTTCGCTGTATATATTCTAAAGCTGTAAACACAAAACCATTTCGTAAAACCTATACACGCCATTGAAATGAGCAATATTATATGGCTAATTATCTACAAAATGAGAGATTTGGAAACTCACATACTAACCGTCAAACACTAGATAGAGTTTCAGTAATTGAATACGGTCACGTTTTAAGGTATATTATATAATAATATACAAAGAGGGATGCAACAAAAACTAATACAAGATACCTAACAAATTAAAAAATTAGTCATAACTACCAGGGTGCAACAGGAATTTCGATTCAAAACGAGTTCCGGTTCGGATTCCTATTGCACAATCTATCGGAATTGGAATTTTGAAATTTTAATTTTAATCTTACTTGTTGTGATACGCTGCATAAAAATTCTGTATTATTTATCTATTAAATTGCTTTCGATGAGCTAACTTATTAATAGCTGATTGTAGTTTAGCTTTACAGAACCAAAAATCATCGCCAATTTGTTCATGTGACCTTTTTGAAAATTGTTGCCAACCAACAGGCACCCTGAGGCAACATTGTATTTGTCAATACAAATTATCCGTACAGTCACAAAATTTCCAGCTCCGATTCCGATTCCGACTACAATTCCGTTATAACTTTGCTGTTCCGATTTCGGTTCCGGAATAATTCAGTTCCGTTTTGCACAATGATAACTACAGTTGACTATACCCCGGCACATCAGCGAATTCACAGTTTGCAAAACACTTAATCTTCGCTTAACATTCACTCACTTTCATTTGTTTCAAACAGGCATGATGCTGGTTTATAAACGATTCCAGCTGCCATCCTTTTACAGCAGCTCGTTTAACGGGAGGAGCCGCAACAGTTGATGGTATACCGTCTGAACTACGACCACGTTGAATGCTATCCCATCCAGTGACCCCAAGCAACTGTTCCCGAGGTTCAAACGATTGTGCAAATTTTCGTGCCGACCACTGGACAAATTCCGTTTCAACCAAAGGTTGGGTAAGTGCACGGCTTGACTCAGAGTCAGCTGTAGCTTGGGTATCAGTGAGCGCAGTGCCGCCAGGTATACCTAGCGAGGTCGCAGCTGCGACAGCGCCATCCGGCGTATAGACTGACGGGCCGGCATCAAACACCCCTTTGGTTCGTTTCACAAAATGACTCGAATGATACTGACCAGCGGCGATTGTGTTCGCAACAAGAGCATCCGTTCCGGAAACCGCACAAAAATTCCCACCCGTTACTGGTACAACTTTTCGCCTACTCGGAGACGCCGCTGCAATTTCAGTTGCGCGTTGTTGTTTTGACGCTTTCCCACCTTTTTGAGCAGCTGTCATCTCTCCTGACTGTGTCATCTTGCCGGTTTGTTTTTTCATTTGACTAGTAGCAGCTGGAGTTCTCTTACGTCTCCAGCGTGTTTCATTCACTCCACAACCGCCTATACTGCGAGCGCCCGGTGAAACTGCATAACCTGACCCGGCCATATCGCCACTGGCTTCGTTGGTGCTATTTTTATTCGTCGGGGTACCAACAGTCGCGTCACAGCTACTATCGCGTCTACCCGTTTCGTTTGTGCCGTTATTAGGCACCGGAGAGCCGATTACAAACGACGCAGCTGGCCGTTGCTGCAATGGGGCTGGGGGTGGTGTTAACTCTCGATTAGTAGTTGATGTACCTCCACCACCGCTAAAGAACGTCGAAAACAGCCCCGAACGCCGATTGCTTGATTTACGAGGCAAAGTCGCGTAGACTGATGCTTCTGAATAATAGTCACTGCCGCCGGTGCCGCCATCGTCAGTAGCAGTTCCGCTTCCGGTGGAAGATTCAGATAACGTTCTTACTCCAACATAACTGCGACTAGACCCATTCAACCCAACCAACCCTTCTGCGCCCAAACCTGAATTCTGCGGTACTGAAGCAAGCCGGGACCGAAGCTCAGCGAGTCGAACGGTCACTCTTCTCAGCTCAGACATCACAGCATTATTGACCAGTGAGTATGCTTCGCTATTAATTGCATCGCGAACATTTAGTGCTAGGGCACGGACATCAGGATGCGGGTCGGCAAGCGCAAGTTCAACAATTGTTAGCCAAACATAATGGTTGACGTTAGCAAATCCGCCTAAATGTCGATGTTTTGAGTCACTCAGTTGTGCTTCACATTCAGCGATGATTGCATCTCGAGGAGCTCTACCGAAGCGACGGACATCTAAACTGGAACCGGAGATAGCAGTGCTACCGGTATAAATATTACCCGTACTGCCACCGTAACGTGACCGTGACAAGCTACTCGCACGTTTTGAACGACCGACCACACCTGGGAGTAACAGCAGCGACGCGAGCGAGCTAGACGGTGAACAACGCCCAGTGGCATCGGTCCGCCCAGTGGCGGCGCTGGTTCCATCGCCGTTGCATTCAGTAATAATCTCGGGGACGTGCGGCGGCAATTGTGCTAAACCACCGGGCGTTCTCGATACTGTCACTAAATTTCGGGCTGAATTTGATTTTTTGACGTTTGTCCGCTTACCAGCGCCGCTTGAGGACAGACCTTCAGCAACTACATCAGTTGGTTGTCTGTGATCGCCCCCATAATGCCGCACTCGTTTTGGAAACGTCAATTGTGTATGACTTGACACAGCAATGTTTCCTCCAATCGTAGCTCCCGTCAATGATGCGTCAAGTTTGCCACCGGCGTGACTCACATGGGTGGTGGCTCCTGTACCAGCAGCAGCGAACGCCGCGGCGGTAGCCGCTCCAGAGCTATGATGCGTTGCAGCCGTATGTCGTCGTGACATCGCCATTGCTGCTGCAGCAAGGGCGCTTGCGCGATTACTAGTGCCACGATTACGGCCAACAATTACTGCTGGCGGGGGCAGTGGCGGCTCAGGAAGTCCACTAGAGCCCGTAGAACAACTAGTAGTGCTAGGTGTGTCATACGATAAAGCGCTTAAACGATCGTTTAGCTCAGATGTTATGCCTTCATCGTTACTGATATTAGCACCACCACTAGCTAAGTCACCACTAGTTGCAGCTAAGCTACTATTAGTTCCTCCGATCGAGTCTGCGATTAATGAATCAGTCGACGATGAAACTGAATGAAGAGCGGCTGTTTTGGCTTCCAACTCATCAAATATGGATGCATGTCGCCGACGATAGGGCGGTTCGAGCAATTCGCGAAGCATTGAAACAAATATTGGACGAAAATCAAGTATGAACCAATGCAGCGCGACAATTAACTCACGGCGTACAATCACACTAGCGTCTGAGATACATATATTACGCAGAGTCATTACAATATTTTTGTCAATATTCGTCGCATGTTCATTTTCTTTTGAACGATTCGCGACCTGTTAATAAATCAAACTTTCAATTACACAATAATTAATTAGAAGCCTAGCAGCAAACATGTATTTATTTCTGTACGAAATAGCGGGTTTTCTCCAACTTCTCTTAAAAAACCAACAGAATTTTTGGAAAAAACCGTCTTAGCATAGCATGAGTTAGAAAAATTTTCAAAACAGTCGAAAAAATGGCTAATATTTATTCTATACAAATTATACATATAGTAAACGTACAAGAGTCCCTAGAGCATAAACAGCGGAAGCTCGAACTTCAGGCACTGGGTCACTAAGCAAATCGTACAATTTGTCGTATGTTGTGTTTCGAATCGCACTCCATCTGAAACAACCTAGACACATAGATAGTCTAATAAACCAAACTGCAGTAGTAAGTGAACTGCATTTTGTTGAGCGAAAATTGGTTACGCTTAGTTTGCAGCCGACGAAATAGAAGCGTTCGCATTTAAGAAAACCTTTAGCGTAATAATTGCGAATTTTCACTCGCTAAAATATTTGTACAACACTAACCGGGCAGTATCATAGTTGCACCACACCTTGCCAAGTCCAATTGCTAGCCACTGTCGTAATAACGAAGCCCATTGTACACTGCATTCCGCTTTGCTTCCTGTCGATTGAAAATCAGTGTCGCTTCCCGACTGCAAAGCTTCTCGCGCTTCACCGAGCAAATTCGTGCTCAAAACAATGAAATTATCCTTCAATAAAGAAATAAAGACAATAAATAAACAAATAAATAAATACAAAATATACAAACAAATATAAGTTGAATCTGTTTTATGCTAGGTATATTGATTTTGCAACTGATATACACAGAGAGGATATCATAGGCCAAGAATTCCAAATGAAGTTTTAATTAAGATTACATCATCTCACAGGTTATATACAACATGAGCAGGGATAAATCGGATATCCGGTTCCGGTTGAATATCCGGCAATACACCGGCATTAAGAACCGGTTCCATTATTCGGCATAAACCTACCCGATACCAGATATTTGCGGTTTTAATCCAAAATACCATAAAACAGTTTTTTGCTAATGAAAACATTACACATTTTGCTGCGATTGCATTTCAGGGCAAGTCAAGGAGATTAAGTTTTGATAATGAAGTGAAACTAACTTCCAAGCTAAAAATAGTTTTAAATTAATAAACAGTTACGTGCTATTGCACGACGCAATACTACCAACATTGCACAAACTTAGATGCTATATCTGGTTAACATCCGGTTCCGGTATTTGGTAAAATTGGTACTGTCGATCCCTGAAAATGACATGAATCAGTGAAAAACTGATAAAATGTTGTCTTGACCAAATCATTTTGAAAATATCATTTTAACAAGTAATTTTAGATTATGCTGCAGCGAACACCTGAACGTTACGACTACATTTATCGAGCGAAGCTCGAACGCACGTAAGCAATTAAGGTAATATGCAAATTAGTTGTCAGCTAACTATTCATTTATCGGTTTTGGAGGCTTGTAAGCAATTTCCTCAGATTCCTCGCACCCAAAAATTCTTCAGCCACTCTAATAATTTTTGGAATAATTTAAAAAGTCCCAATTTTGTTTTGTCAATTAAGCTAATATGCAAATAAGTTATTAGCTAACTATTCAATTATCGGTTTTGGAGGTTTGTAAACAATTTATTCAGACTCTTCGCACCCAAAAACCTTCAGTAAACCCTAATAATTATTGAAATAATTTAAAAAGTCCTAGTTTTGTCTTGTCAATTAAGCTTATATGCAAATTAGCTATTAGCTAACTATTGAATTATCGGTTTTGGATGGTTGTAAACTATTTATTCAAATTCCTCGCACCAAAAACCCTTTACTGCTGAAATTATATTGCTTTTAACCTTAATAATTAGTGAAATATTGTAAAAAGTCCTAATTTAGGCTTAATTAATTATGCAAATTAGCATGTAGCTAATAAACGGCTTAAAATTTTAAAACCATAACGCGAGGTTAAGACCCCTGGAGATTCTTTTCGGACGGACAGACGGACATCCACCTTTCGACCCCCAAGTACAAAACATAAAACGCTTCGCGAAACTCCGAGCTTCCCTCGAAGTTTCGCTTCGCTCAATAAATTGTCTACCTTCATAATTGCTTCTTGCCCTTTTTCGTAATTATTTGCAATCGAAGCGATAATAAAAGCAGATAATGCTTTGTCCTTGGTTGAGCTTGACTGCTCACTTAATACTTGCAAGAAATACCTACAAAAACAAAAATGTTAGCTCAGTAACGTACTTGTTCAAGAAGTAGTTTTACAAAAACCAATTGTTCAAACAGTAGTTTTACAAAAACCAAAATTAGAAGAATACAATATTGCAATATACTTTTCAGTGAGTACGAAGGTGACAGAAACAGGGTTTTTCAAATTCCAAGTGGGGTTTTTGAATTTGAATGGGTATTCTGAA
This sequence comes from Enoplolaimus lenunculus, assembly GCA_030248215.1. Lineage (NCBI taxonomy): Eukaryota > Metazoa > Nematoda > Enoplea > Enoplida > Thoracostomopsidae > Enoplolaimus > Enoplolaimus lenunculus. The sequence goes on from JASANG010001076.1 coordinate 8,646, forward strand.
AAACTGTGTGTTTTCTAAATAGGTTCAAAAAGTTAAAATAAGGAACGGCAAGTGTGGTTAACGTTTCGGATTAGTTCAAGAATGACGGTCACAAAAAATGAAGGTAGCAAAAAATATGCGATAGCCAGTAGGCAACCAAAAACCAAAACAGAAGCAGAATTGTCAAAAAAAGAACCCTCGTGGGTAAAGCAACCGAGAAGATACACGTTATTTGTATTTAATCGAACAGGGGTTCTACTGGAGTTGATAGATTCGCAATCTGAGTAGGGTTTTTTCGACAAAAAGCCGGCAAAATTTATTTCATTTTAAAAAAACCATGGACAAAAATTTAAATAGTCAAAGAGCTCAAATATATATGACATTGCATCTATCTGTAACAGATAACATCGATATTCCGCGAGTCACGTATCTTTTGAAGACACTACATAAACAGACACCAACGTTTGCAAATCACTAGATGCAAACTTACTTATGACCAGTATCTTTGATCAGGTCGGCTTGACAAGACGGCGGGTTAACAGCTAATATTTTCGCCCAAATGAATGACAGCAGCGGTCGTAGTTCACGAACACAACTTTGAAGTAGTTTGAGCACGTACGGAAAGATACCAACTGAAAGCGCTAGGTTAACTGCCCACGGGCCGAGATCAAGAAATCGACTGAGCAATTCTAGCGCACGAAACCTGTGCGCTTGACTAAGTAGAACCTACAAAAGGAATAAACGCTTTTATTACCGATTTACACACTTTCCGCATATAAATCTACTTTGCCCTGTAAACACGGTTAGCTCAAAATTTGAACTTAAAATAATCAAGAACACAAACTTAGACTTACTTAAAAACATGTTTTCATCGAAATCTAATTCCAAACTCATTTAAAGCAATTTTAGGCAGCCACCGGGTACATCACTTACTTGTAAAACCACTGGCAGCTGTTGTGGAGGTACGCGATCATTAGAGCCAAACTCGAGCCAAACTTGAAATGCTGTAAGCTGTGTTTCAAAAAACGAACTATGCATATAATCAGCTTGTCCCTTTAAAGAAAATATTTTAGAAATTGTACAGCGGGCAACACAACAGAAGTTATCATAACTCAGGTAACGACTTGATTAGTAAAATTCGAAGTAATTCGTTTGTATTAACACCAACTTCTAACAAATTTTTGGAAATCAGTTTCTACCTCGATTAATGCGCGTGCTCTAGCACCTCTGAACAAGCCAATAACGTGAAGCTACACAACAGTAGTCGTACGCGTACAAAAACCATTTTTCACCAAACAAAGACCCATCGTCTTTCGACTCAAGGCTTCTCCAATAAACACTTCACCTAAAACTTACCGATAATACGCCTGGTAACTGACCCAGTGCGACATCAAGCGCGAAATCCCACGCGGTCCACAGCGGATGTTCGTGGGTAGCGGACGGTAGTGCTGGCTGTGACAACGGTGTACAATGGTATGCGCGCATTACTCGATCGGCAAGCAAAAAATTACGAAATATCGACGCCACCAACAAATCTTGACGAAACAGTTTTTGAAACAAATCCCGAGGCAGCGTATTCCATGCGATTGTATCGGTGATTGCGGTAAATATCCAATTTAGCTCACCCAATACTGTACGTCGGTCAGACAACTGACCTAAAAGTTGCTATCATAAAAATAGCGAATAGCAAATATCACCCTCTACGGCATCAGTTAGCCCTGCTGAATGCTTGTAGCCCATGACAACATTGAGACCGCGTTTGAAAATCTGCGGCATTTATCATGAGATGGTAACACAAACTCCGTTAAAACTATAAGAACCTGCTTACCATAATTGCCAAAGTGTTGACATAGTGTTTGTTAATAAAGTCTTATAAAGTCTTCACTCGCCAGAAAAATTAGAACAAAAATCATTTACCATATTTTCGTCGCGCAGACACGTAAAACAAGGATATCAACTGTTTTAGTAACATACAGGGTGCAACCGGAATTACAATTTACCGGAACCGGAATTTGAAAATTTTACCGGAAACGGAGCCGGAAAGTGAAAAATGCATTTCACCAAAAATTTCATTTTAATCTTATTTTTTGCTCTATTATTTGTGAAATAACCTTAGTCGAACATAGGTATTTATTTTATTTGTTGTATTTTAAATTTTCATCATCGACTGAAGTGAAATCCACCATCAATGGCTTATATTCGGAGTACAAGTGGCTTTCAAAAGAGATTCTTAAAAAATTAGCAAAGTTAAGAAAACGGCCAAATTATAATACCGGAATTTTTATATCCGGTAAAATTTTACCGGAACCGGAAGGTGAAAAAATGCCGGAACCGGAATTCCGGTTGCACCCTGGTAACATAAATTAATTATTTACGAATATCAGTCCAAAACTGTTGCTCTTTGGTAACAGAAACGAGCTATTGGACTGAAAGTCACATCTGTAGTTACCGCGAGGCTACCCAATCTATACAGCTAAACACAAACTTTAGAGCGACAGATGTGTTTCGCGCTGTAAACACAAAACTGATTTTGTATAACGATGTCTGAAGTTTGAGTTTTATATTATCTGATAACATACTCTCGACAGACACTTATCTCAAGTATGCAAATTTAGACTTGGAAAGTCCGAACTACACAAAAGGTAAACCAAACTTTTGATTGTTTATAGGACGCTCATAAAAATATGAACCGATAACCAAGCAACTTGTATATATAAAAAGGTTAAAACAAACAGTTTTGAAGTATAATGGCCTTAAGTGAAAGTAAAAAAATGTGTCTTTTAAATTCACAACGCTAATTTTTGGAAAACAAGACCTCTTCGTTTTATTTATGCTTACGTAGGATAATTAAACACTGTTTCTAAAGTATTTTCTGCTACAGAACGTATTTTTTTGCTTAAGCTTAGGTATAGGTTATACAAATGTTGCTGTCCTAATATATACCTACATTGACCCTACTATCCAAAACGGACTAAAATCTGTTTAATATAAACTGTGATCAAATTCTAGCCTAGAATTCAACTATCAAAAACGTTCGTGCGCATCCACAATACATATTCCTTTGACGATTGCCGCTAGCGAAAACAAGAGTTACCACCCGAGGGCGGTGACAATAAAGTACAGCTGAGTTGCGCAACATAAAACTACAGAAATATTTTTATCAAAATATATGATTAGCTGACCTGGAATTTTTTCGACATCTTCGGGCTGTAATTTCACGTCAAATTTGTTTTTGTGTATAAACCATAAAACAGCCACCTATAAAATAAATATATAAAGCATTACACTTATATTATCCGTAAATAAACTAGACGTAGTGGAGCTACAGTAATGAGCGAAGCTCGAACACACGTAAGCAGTTAAGCTAATATGCAAATTTAGTTATTAGCTAACTATTGATTTATTGGTTTTGGAGGTTTGTAAACAATTTATTCAGATTCCTCGCACAAAAAACCCTTATTATTGAGGCTTATCAATTAAGGAAATACGCTGAAGGTTTGTAGATAATATATTCAGATTCCTCGCACACAAAAACCCATTATTGCTTAAATTAAGTTGCTTGTAACCCTAATAATTAGTGAAATATTGCAAAAATGCCTAATTTTGGGTTATCCATTATGCTTATATGCAAATTAGCTATTAGCTAACTATTCAATTATCGATTCTGGAGGTTTGTAAACAATTTATTCAAATTCCTCGCACCTAAAAATTATTTAGTACTGAAATTATATTGCTTTTAGAATAAATAATTAGTGAAATATTGTAAACAGCCCTAATTTAGGTATATAAACTGCGCTAATATGCAAATTATCTATTAGCTAACTTCCCAATTATCGGTGTTGGAGGTTTGTAAGCAATTTATGTACATTAATCGCACCCAAAAACCCTTTAATGATGAAATTAGATTGCTTCTAACTGTAATAACCAGTCGTAGTCGGACTACATTTATTGAGCGCTCGAACACACGTAAGCAATTAAGGTAATATGCAAATTTTGTCTTGTCAATTTAGCAAATATGCAAATTAGCTATTAGCTAACTATTCATTTATCGGTTTTAAAGGTTTGTCAACAATTTATTCAGATTCCTCGCACCCGAAAAACCATTATTGGTGAAATTAGATTGCTTGTAATCCTAATAATTAGTGAAACATTGTAAAAACGCCTAATTTAGGCTTATCAATTATTCTTCTATGCAAAGTATCTATTAGCAAACTACTCAATTATCGGTTATAGACGTTTGTAAACAATTTATTTACATTCTTCGCACCAAAAAAACTTCAGTAAACCTTAATAATTTTTGAAATAATTTAAAAAGTCCTAATTTTGTCTTGTCAATTAAACTAATATGCAAATTAGCTATTAGCTAACTATTCAGTTATCAGTTTTGGAGGTTATTAAACAATTTATTCGAATTCTTTGCACTTAAAAACCCTTTTGCGCTGAAATTATATTGCTTTTAACCTTAATAATTAGTGAAATATTGTAAAAAGTCCCAATTTAGGTTTATAAACTATGCTAATATGCTCAATTATCAGTTTCGGAGGTTTGTAAACAGTCTATGCAGATTCCTCGAACACAAAAACCCTTTAATGCTAAAATTACATTGCTGCTAACTGTAATAATTGCTGAAATATTATAGAAAGTCCTAATTTAGGCTTAATTAATTATGCAAATTAGCCTGCATCTAATAAACGGCTTAAAATTTTAAATCCCCAATGCGAGGTTAACAACCCAGGATAACTGGCTTTCAAACAAAAAAGTTTATCAAAATCGGTTTAGCCGTTCCTGAGATTCTTTTCGGACGGACAGACGGACAGAAAGACTGGCGGACGGACATCCACCTTTCGACCCCAGAGTACAAAACATAAAACCTTTCGCGAAACTCCGAGCTTCGCTCGGAGTTTCGCTGCGCTCAATAACAAACGTAACTAGAATTCAATCTACTGATGGCTTTTCCACGCACAAAGCAAGTTTCGGTTCCTGTATTCACTATAAACATGCTAGTCTCGGAAAGGGTAAATTTTTGCTCATCACCGAATAAGAGGAATACTTGCAAAATCAATTATTTTCAAAGTTCTTTCGTAGTTTTTTGTGTTTTTCATAGTAGTTTTCTGTGTTTTTAGAATATTTGTAGTAACTGCAGAACTATGAAAATCCAGATTAACAGCGAAAATTTTTCCACCAGGCATCGCCAGGGTGTAACCGGATATCCGTTTCTGTTAAAAATAGCTGTCCTTTTCCGTTATAGAAATAACGGAAATTCTGTTATTTTACGCTCAAAATTAGTTATAAATCAGGTATATATCTCGCAATTTTTCATTGCAGATATACTGCAACTGTTCGAAATGAAATAAAAATAACAAAACGCATCCAAAACCTTAAAAAATTTCAATGCATCCGCCATTTTAAACCAGTGAGACTCAAAAAAACCGAGACCTGCCAAATACCGAGATTGTTGAAACCGATACTTCGGACCCTGATCCTAGACAACTCTATTTTATAGTACCCACAAAAACCGGATACCTTAAAAGTAACATGGGCCAAAACAAATAATTTATTACAACTGCACGCAACGTTACAGAACCATAGAATAATGCAATAGGGTCGTTGTTAGTGTCAAAAAGACATCGGCGTGAGCGAAAACACTTTGGATACCTTAGGCCATTTATGGAAGAATTGTTAGCTACGTTCTGATCTTTGAATGCAATCTAGTATTAGATTAGAATTAATTCTGCGGCTCTGGCCGGATATTAGATTACCCGGCTCCGGCATATTGCAATACGTAACTGTATTCACTGCAATTCAAAGTATATCTTGCGGTAAGTGCCAGAGTCTAATATATACACAATGCATAGCACCTCTAACCAACCCTTTTTTCTTCTCACTACTGGATGTACGTCTATTCATAATTTTAAAGGCATCGTCCGGCAACGCACGTGATTTGCGTTTGCAGCATGACATCACATAATTTATTTGTTACACAAATTTTTTTACTTGCGTACACTTCGGCACCGGACATTGCCGCACATTAATTAAAGCGCCACCCTCACCCGTATCGGTGTCGTTAAGCACGCTGTAAACAAATCAGCTGGCAGCTCAGGATTCATCGGCAGTAACTGATCACGCTGACACGCCGCCAACTGAATGCAGTGTCGCTTGTAATTCGGTGGTCCATGACTAGATCCGAATATTAGCATTGTCGAGTCTTCTGAGAGCACTAACTGAGACGGGACACCGGATGAACTGGCTGCAGTAGACCCAGCGGCACTATTGGAGAATTGTTTTGACGTTACATTGTGCAAATTGTCTGGTCCCAGGTCGTCATTGGGGCCACCATCACCGTGAGTGGTACATGAGTGATGCGACGCATCCGACTGCTGTTGTAACCGTAAAGCTTCGTAATACTCCTTGTCGTGTTGCTCTTTAAAACACAAACTATACACGTAAAAATAATCTATTAACTGCATGCACAACAATAAATATAGTTGATTTCGCGTGGCTGTCATAAAATTTTGTCGTTTACAGTCTAAAACACACAGTCGTAAAAAGATTTACCAATTTCCATCTACCTCAGTTAGCGCGTGGTTTGGCATCTCACTAAATATAGCAACACAAAGCAAAACGGCATTAATTTGAAAAGTTTTTAACCAAGAACTATTCTATTTATTCAAACAATTAAAGCACATAGGCTTATCCACCTGCAAACTTTAAAAAACTATCCACAATCAGTCCAGCGTTATTGCAGTCATATACAAATATAGACGGAGCGCCCATCCAAGACTGCAAGTCGAAAATCGACAACGGTATATACTGCGTGTACGATTTATTGAATACCCAAATTTCACCATTTGTCGTTGGTTTTGGTACACCGTGTCCATTGTAATGAAACAACACTCGTTCCTCCTGTAACAGCATTTTGATTTGTCAGTTATAAATCCCACAAACTAAACTTGGTGTCCAGGGAATCCGCCCAGTTTTCAGTCCATCGCAGTTGGATAAACGTTCGGCAAGTTAAAATACCAGAGCCGGATGCCGATTTTTGCCGCAGCCATTTTTTTAAACGATGCCATAAATGCTTTAAACGCGAAAATGCAACAATCTGTATTTTGTCACAATAAAATCAAAGTGCTGCAGCTTTCCTTTCAAAAATAGAATTTTGGGTAACCGGAGAGGTCACTCTGTTTCTGAAATCGCTGTACAACCAGGTAGCGGTGCTACATAATGGTTCGCTGTCTGTGTTAGTAGGCGAAATGAGCATGTACTTCAGGGCCAAAGCTGCGATACACGGAAAACTTTTGTGATTGCTAATCGCTTTTTCAGCTCTTTGGTCTTGGTTTGCAAACGACCGAGACTGAACAAAAGCGAGACCGAGAAACGCCAAATCCCGAGACTTGCCAAGACCGAGACTGAAACCGCACATCCATGGCCCCGGCACCTGTAATATATACATATTCTGGTCAATATTTACTTCGCACAAATATAATTATGAATCAAAATATTGCTTAGACACAAATTTGTCACCCAGGTCAGCCATATTTTTGCTTACCTTTGCATTTCGTCTGAGAGATACACATAGTTTTTTCACATCATCAACGGTTGGATCTAAACTAAGCTTGTAACGAGATCGCGATTGCCATCTCTCATACTGCTTTTGCAATGCTTGACCTAAAACAATATTTTTAGTATTTTCACGCGTACACCAAGTTTCTTGTGTACTTAATTTTCAGTGGCGACGGCATATTAGGTTGAAATTACTAGTTTCCCCTAGCGGAGGGAAAGGAAAGGCCCGCCCAAGTTTGAGTTTCACCCAAATCTGACCCCTCCTTTCAGTTGAAATCCCCCTACATCCCCCTGAAAAACAAAAATTATCTATAATTTCCACATTATTAAGTATTATAAATTTACACCAGTTTATCGCCGCGCATAAGCAGTAAGCCGAAGTATGGTCCCAAAAACTCCAACTTTTTCATCTCAATCAGTTGGCAACCTCTCGCAGCAATAAACTAATTTTTGATGCAGTACCTATTTCTTCTAATGCTTTCGGCTGGCTAATAGCAGTTGGATCTAACCAACACTCAAGTCGTGCACAATTAGCTGGTTTGGTTACATCCGGTGGATCCACTCCAATGTTCAGGCAGAGTACCAAAGCAACACTGAAAAGATATATGTTGCATTTCACTGCAAGTATATACTTATTAACACTTATGTGTATTTTATTTATAGTTTGCTTAATTTAATGTTCAATGCTATATATGCTATCGCAACAGATTTTTAGTGTATAAAAGTTACAATTAATTTTACAACAAACCTATGAATTGCACTGCCAAAACTAAACAAACCTCACAGTTTTTTTTCTTTCTCGCTGCAGCGGTGGTTCCTGCAATTTTGGCGTTCCAACAATTTCTTCAGTAAGCCTTCTTTCGTGAAACCATACTGTTTCATCTATTTCACCATCCATTTATACACGTACCGTATATAACGGACACTGATGCGATTATTTTATAAACGAAAATTCTTATTCCGTCAGAGTATTATCGATAGCTCGTTTAATTAGAACCTCTTCGATAATATAAATCTGCATATATATAGGAGCCGATATACACACAAAAGCACCTCTTGATGTAATGAAGTAGCGAAAGGAAACGGGGACTTTCGCGCACAAACTGAGTTTAAACTCTACACGGCGTGCTGTTAATTTGCAATAATCTGCAGGATTTTACAAGCTTCAGTAGAAACCAATTCGATGATGTTTATTTTGCCGTAGTATTTCTATTCGTTTCAGGGTAAGGAATTACGCAATATAAATTTATCTCACGACAGCAGCGATATCTATAACTACTGAAAATCCTCTATGTTACACTAGCTAAGTAGCTTAAACAACCTTTCCGTCGTACCCTAGCCTACCCAATTTATCATAAAAAACGAATTCTATTCATGCTACCTCATATTAATGCACAACTACGCCTCCATGTGCGGTTAACGTTTGTCAATCTTAAAGACTGATAATGATGTTGTTTTGAGGCTAGGGTGCATTGGATGCTAAAATTTTAGTCTCGACAAGTCATAGGTTTGCACTTACGTCATTTGCAATCTCTTCGCATTGTTCGGGTCTTGCTTCAAACAAACAGTATAAAATCAGTTCATACACCATACAGGTTATACTGCGCTCGCCACTTTTAAAAATCTTCATGTTATTTATTGGAAAGTATATATGATGAAGTATGACACAATAAAAATTTTGGCAGTACGCGCTCAGGCAATTTGAGCAAAATGAGTTAAATTAATCGGTAGTTTCAATCTGTAGTGTAAAGTTTGTTTGAAAAACGGGACAACTTGAACTTTTGAAACTTTCTGCTGTTTCGGTAGAAAAATTAAGAAGCATAAGTGTGGCTGGGAAAACTGGAAAATTCAAACGCCTATAGATATTCCAATGTTTGGTAGGAAAAGGTAGAGTTTCTGACAGGCGAGGTTCGGAAAACTGGAAAAGTTAATGGCATAGGGCTTCTCAAGTCTGGGTGGGAGGAAGAAAAGTTGAAAATTCTAAACTAGTTTTTTACCCTTGGCTGGTATGTAAAATCTGAAGCATAGGTTTCGTTTGGAAAACGGGAAAAGTGAAAAATTTTAATGGCTGTTTACCCTGGGTTGGTAGGGATAATCTGAAGCACGGTTTTCTGCGGAAAACGTGAAAAGTGAAAAATTAAAATGCCTAGATTTTCCCTTGGTTGGTAAGAAACATCTTAAGCATAGGTTTTGGTTGGAAAACGGGAAAAGTGGAAAATTTAAACGATTAGATTTACCCTGGGTTGGTAGGAAAAATCTGAAGCACAGGTTTGTTTGGAAAACGGGAACAGTGGTAAATTAAAATGACTAGATTTTCCCTTAAGCTTTTAAAATTTCCACTTTTCTCGGTTTCCAACCAAAACCTCTGCTTCAGATATTTTTTACCAACCAAGGGAAAATCTAGGCATTAAAATTTTCCACCTTTTTCGTTTTGCAAACAAAACGTATGCTTCAGTCAGATATTTCTTCCAACCAAGGGAAAATCTAGGCATTTTAATATTCCACCTTTCCCATTTTCCAAACAGCATCTGTGCTTTAGATTTTCCCTACCAACCAAAGGTAAATCGAAGCGTTTAATTTTTCTGCTTTTCTCGTTTTCCAACCAAAACGTATGCTTCAGATATTTCTTCCAACCGAGGGAAAATCTATGCATTTTAATTTTCCACTTTTCCCATTTTCCAAACAACACACGTGCTTTACATTTTCCCTACCAACCCAGGGTAAATCGAAGCGTTTAAATTTTTTACTTTTCTCGTTTTCCAACCAAAAGAATGCTTCAGAGATATTTTTTCCAACCAAAACGAATGCTTCAGATATTTCTTCCAACCAAGGGAGAATCAAGGCATTTTAATTTTCCAGTTTTCCCATTTTACAAACACCTGTGCTTTAGATTTTCCCTGCCAACCCATGGTAAATCGAAGCGTTTAAATTTTCCCGTTTTCCAACTAAAACATGTGTTTCAAATTTTTCCTACCAACCAATGGACAATCTAGGCATAACAATTTTTCAGTTTTCCCGTTTTCCAAACAAAGCCTATGCTTCAGATACTTTTTACCAACCAAGGGAAAATCTAGACATTAAAATTTTCCACTTTTCCCGTTTTCTAAACAAAACATGTGCTTTGGATTTTCCCTACCAATTCAGGGCGAAGCGTTCAAACTTTCCACTTTTCCGGTTTTCCTACGAAAACCTATGCTTCAGATATATATTTCTTACCAACCAAGGGAAATCTAGGCATTAAAATTTTTCACTTTTCCGTTTTCCAAACAAAACTAATGGTTTAGATTTTCCCTACCAATCCAGGGTAAATCGAAGTGTTTAAATTTTCCCGTTTTCCAACTATTAAAACCTATGTTTAAGATTATTCTTACCAACAAAGGGAAAATCTAGGCGTTTAAATTTTCCACTTTTCCCTTTTTCCAAACAAAATCTGTGCTTCAGATATTTCTACCAACCAAGGGAAAATCTAAACATTTTAATTTCCCACTTTTCCCGTTTTGCAAACAAAACTTGTGCTTTAGATTTTCCCTACAAACCCAGGGTAAAAAATCTAGGCATTAGAATTTTCCATTTTTTCCGTTTTCCTACGAAAACCTATGCTTCAGATATTTGTTACCAACCAAGGGAAAATCTAGGCATTTTAATTTTCCACTTTTCCAGTATTCCAAACAACACCTGTGCTTTATATTTTCCCTGCCAACCCATTGTAAATCGAAGCGTTTAAATTTTCCCGTTTTCCAACTAAAACCTATGTTTCAGATTTTTCCTAATAACCAAAGTACAGTCTAGGCATTACAATTTTCCACTTTTTCCGCTTTCCAAACAAAACCTATGCTTCAGATATTTTTCACCAACCAAGGGAAAATCTAGACATTAAAATTTTCCAGTTTTCCGTTTTCTAAACAAAGCCAGTGCTTTAGATTTTCCCTACCAATTCAGGGCGAAGCGTTTAAACTTTCCACTTTTCCCGTTTTCCTACGAAAACCTATGCTTCAGATATATATTTCTTACCAACCAAGGGAAAATCTAGGCATTAAAATTTTCCACTTTTCCGATTTCCAAACAAAACCTAATGCTTTAGATTTTCCCTACCAACCCAGGGTAAATCGAAGCGTTTAAATTTTCCCGCTTTCCAACTATTAAAACCTATGTTTAAGATTATTCTTACCAACAAAGGGAAAATCTAGGCGTTTAAATTTTCCACTTTTTCCGTTTTCCAACCTAAACCTATGCTTCAGATATTTCTTACCAACCAAGGGAAAATCTAAACATTTTAATTTCCCACTTTTCCCGTTTTGCAAACAAGACTTGTGCTTTAGATTTTCCCTACAAACCCAGGGTAAAAAATCTAGGCATTAGAATTTTCCAGTTTTTCGTTTTCCTACGAAAACATATGATTCAGATATTTGTTACCAACCAAGGGAAAATCTAGGCATTAAAATTTTCCACTTTTCCCGTTTTCCAAACAAAACCTGTGCTTTAGATTTTCCCAGCCAACCCAGGGTAAATCGAAGCATTTAAATTTTCCCGTTTTCCAACTAAAACCTATGTTTAAGATTTTTCCTACCAACCAATGGAAAATAGGCATTGCAATTTTCCACTTTTCCCGTTTTCCAACTAAAACCTATGCTTCAGATATTTTCTTACCGACCAAGGGAAAATCTAGGCATTAAAATTTTCCACTTTTCCCGTTTTCTAAACAAAACCTGTGCTTTAGATTTTCCCTACCAACTCCGAGCGAAGCGTTTAAATTTTCCACTTTTCCCGTTTTCCTACGAAAACCTATGCTTCAGATATTTCTTACCAACCAGGGGAAATCTAGGCATTAAAATTTTCCACTTTTCCGTTTTCCAAACAAAACCTAATGCTTTCGATTTTCCCTACCAACCCAGGGTAAATTGAAGCGTATAAATTTTCCCGTTTTCCAACTAAAACCTATGCTTCAGATATTTCTTACCAATCAAGGGGAAAATCCAGGCATTTTAACTTTCCACTTTTCTTGTTTTCCAAACAAAACCTGTGCTTCAGATATTTCTACCAACCAAGGGAAAATCTAAACATTTTAATTTCCCACTTTTCCCGTTTTGCAAACAAAACTTGTGCTTTAGATTTTCCCTACAAACCAAGGGAAAAAATCTAGGCATTAGAATTTTCCACTTTTTCGTTTTCCTACGAAAACCGATGATTCAGATATTTGTTACCAACCCAGGGAAAATCTAGGCATTAAAATTTTCCACTTTTCCCGTTTTCCAAACAAAACCTGTGCTTTAGATTTTTCCTGCCAACCCAGGGTAAATCGAAGCGTTTAAATTTCCCCGTTTTCCAGCTAAAACCTATGTTTCAGATTTTTCCTACCAACCAATGAAAAATCTAGGCATTACAAATTTCCACTTTTCGCGTTTTCCAACCAAAACCTATGCTTCAGATATTTTTTACCAACCAAGGGAAAATCTAGGCATTAAAATTTTCCACTTTTCCCTTTTTCCAAACAAAACCTGTGCTTTAGATTTTCCCTACCAACTCCGGGCGAAGCTTTTAAATTTTCCACGTTTCCCGTTTTCCAACCGAAACCTATGCTTCAGATATTTTTTACCAACCAAGGGAAAATCTAGGCATTAAAATTTTCCACTTTTCCCTTTTCCAAACAAAACCTGTGCTTTAGATTTTCCCTACCAACCCAGGGTGAATCGAAGCGTTTAAATTTTCCCGTTTTCCAGCTAAAACCTATGTTTCAGATTTTTCCTACCCACCATTGAAAAATCTAGGCATTACAAATTTTCCACTTTTCCCGTTTTCCAAACAAAACCTGTGTTTTAGATTTTCCCTACCAATCCGGGCGAAGCGTTTAAATTTTCCACTTTTCCCGTTTTCCTACGAAAACCTATGCTTCAGATATTTCTTACCAACCAGGGGAAAATCTAGGCATTAAAATTTTCCACTTTTCCGTTTTCCAAACAAAACCTAATGCTTTCGATTTTCCCTACCAACCCAGGGTAAATTGAAGCGTATAAATTTTCCCGTTTTCCAACTAAAACCTATGCTTCAGATATTTCTTACCAATCAAGGGGAAAATCCAGGCATTTTAACTTTTCACTTTTCTTGTTTTCCAAACAAAACCTGTGCTTCAGATATTTCTACCAACCAAGGGAAAATCTAAACATTTTAATTTCCCACTTTTCCCGTTTTGCAAACAAAACGTGTGCTTTAGATTTTCCCTACAAACCAAGGGAAAAAATCTAGGCATTAGAATTTTCCACTTTTTCGTTTTCCTACGAAAACCGATGATTCAGATATTTGTTACCAACCAAGGGAAAATCTAGGCATTAAAATTTTCCACTTTTCCCGTTTTCCAAACAAAACCTGTGCTTTAGATTTTCGCTGCCAACCCAGGGTAAATCGAACCGTTTAAATTTTCCCGTTTTCCAACTAAAACCTATGTTTAAGATTATTCCTACCAACCAATGGAAAATCTAGGCTTTACAATTTTCCACTTTTCCCGTTTTCCAAACAAAACCTGTGCTTTAGATTTTTCCTGCCAACCCAGGGTAAATCGAAGCGTTTAAATTTCCCCGTTTTCCAGCTAAAACCTATGTTTCAGATTTTTCCTACCAACCAATGAAAAATCTAGGCATTACAAATTTCCACTTTTCGCGTTTTCCAACCAAAACCTATGCTTCAGATATTTTTTACCAACCAAGGGAAAATCTAGGCATTAAAATTTTCCACTTTTCCCTTTTTCCAAACAAAACCTGTGCTTTAGATTTTCCCTACCAACTCCGGGCGAAGCTTTTAAATTTTCCACGTTTCCCGTTTTCCAACCGAAACCTATGCTTCAGATATTTTTTACCAACCAAGGGAAAATCTAGGCATTAAAATTTTCCACTTTTCCCTTTTCCAAACAAAACCTGTGCTTTAGATTTTCCCAGCCAACCCAGGGTAAATCGAAGCGTTTAAATTTTCCCGTTTTCCAACCAAAACCTATGATTCAGATATTTTTTACTAACCAAGGGAAAATCCAGGCATTAAAATTTTCCACTTTTCCTGTTTTCCAAACAAAACCTGTGTTTTAGATTTTCCCTACCAATCCGGGCGAAGCGTTTAAATTTTCCACTACCGTTTTCCTACGAAAACCTATGCTTCAGATATTTCTTACCAATCAAGCGGAAGATCTAGGCATTAAAATTTTCCACTTTTCCGTTTTCCAAACAAAACCTAATGCTTTAGATTTTCCCTGCCAACCCAGGGTAAATTGAAGCGTTTAAATTTTCCCGTTTTCCAACTAAAACCTATGTTTAAGATTTTTCCTAATAACCAATGGACAGTCTAGGCATTACAATTTTCCACTTTTCCCGTTTTCCAAGGGAAAATCTAGACATTAAAATTTTCTCAATTCCGGAAGCAGAATTGGCCCAAGCAGTAACGGTTCGCGAAGGATTTGATTCCAGAATGTATTTTGTCTGATAAAATAAGGATTTTCTTGCTTTCTCAAAATATTAGTGTTTTACAGTTTAATGTCTGCTTTACACGCCATTAATTCATTAATAATAACTGTACTCTTATTTTCAATAGAATAAAAGGCTTTTATTTAATCTTTCGAAGCATTCCATGTGCTTTGAATACGGAAAAGATACCCTAAATGAAGCGTCCCTTATTTCAGATCCATGTCCCTTGAATGCTTACTTGGTGTCCCTTAAAGGAGGTATTGTTTCCATTTAAGGGACAAAATTTGATTACGAAATGCATTGGTCCAATTACCCTATAAAACGAGAAATAGATAGCTCTTCGAATGAGCTTTTAGATGAATGCTTTTATATTGAAATCCAAGCACAAATAATACTGGAAATATGGCGTTGTCCCTTAAATGGAACCTTTAAAAATTAAAGTGTCCCTTAATAAAAAACTCTACTATATTCCTAGGTTTTGCAAAACCTATGCCTATGATTTTTCCTACCAAAGCAGTGGAAAATCAGGCCTTCACAGGAGTGGCTGCGCTACACTCATGGTCATAAATTTTCCACCGTGGAAAACTGGAAGCTCCTATGCCATTGGCTGCTACCCACACTATGTTTACACCCGGCTGACAACATAGAGTCTCCCTGAACGGCGTATACGTTGTCACACTACCGCACATACAGATGCCATATTGTCAATACGTTATAAAAAAGGACAGCTGTTTTGTCCTGAGTCTGTCAGAAGGACATCCGTTTATTGCATCAAACACAAAGTCTTTCCGAAGGGACTATGTTAAGCGATTATACACAGAGTCTGTGCGAAGGAACTCCTGTTGTCAGACACTGTGTCCAAACAGTGTCCACATTGTCTCTACTCCCTCCGAAGGGACTACCGCAATAGCATTTCAAACAAGTGGGTGGACAATTTTTTACAGTAGAGTAGACAGTATAACGTGGATGATCCATAATTTTGGAGTATCACATTACATTCACACAAATGTCCTAATATCACATGATATGAACGTACTGGTACGCATAGTTGCGAGCAGTGGTTTAAGCAAATATCATGATACTCAATTTTTGTCCTCATACCCGCTATTTTAATATAGTTGTTTTTTCTGTTGACGTCGGATAAACATGGCACGCCCCAGTTTATATAACGAGAACCCCGCATATAGTGCGCGACAGGTTTTAACCGGAGGTGGAAAATACCGAAACCGGACCGGAGGCCAACGAAACTTGCCGTAGTCGGAGCGGGAGGTGAGGCGAAATCAGGTAGTAAAAATAATTGTTAATTAGTTAATTTTAGCCAATATCTGCAATTTGTTGTTGCTTGGTTTTGTTCCTGAAAATTGTGACAAAACTAATATGAAACGCGCTACACCGATAAATTTGGAAAAATTATATATGCATATCGGCCAAAATTTTACCAGAGCCGGAGGCCGATTTTCTTACCGAAGCCGGAGGCAGACCTTCGGTTGAATCATGATAGGTAGTATGTTTTGGAGGCAGTTCATTCAGAGAGACTAGGGACAATGTGGACACTGTTCGGACGCTTTGTCTGGCAATAAGTGTTTTTTGGACAGACTGTGTATAATTGCTAAACAGAGTCACTTCGGACAGACTTTGTATTAATATATGCAAAAACGGGGTCCCTTCTGACAGATTGCAGATGAAACTGCTGTCTTTTGCAAACTGACCTTTGTGTGCAGTAATGTGACAAAGCATACGTATTTCAGGGAGATTATCCATTGTCTAGTGGGTGTACACTGAATATTGCCGATTTTTAGAAATCCAATTTGGAAACACTGCAATTACGAACTTACGGACTAGACATAGCTGTAATTTTATTGATATATAATTGATCATACGTTTCCAGCTTTACTGCATTTGTTTCAAGATATCAGCATCGTAAATGGCGTGTTTACAGTTAAAAGCGATAAAATGCTGATAGTTTTACTTTAACATTCAAGCTCAGTTCCCCCACGCGCAACTGCTCATACGACAAAAGCTTAAGTATACAGGTGCTTAGTTGTCGCATTTGCCTGCCCAATAAATGAAACAATGAAGAATTTAATGGAAAGAGGAAAGTAAAAAACATCATTACTTTATATCTCAGAAAAAAGAAATTGTATAAAACTTCGCAAAAAAACTGCGCCATATCCTACTGTGTTTACGCTGCCTCCAACGTGGAACCAAAACATCTTAATATTTTTAGTGTCTTAGTTTCAGAACTTACATTTGATCCGCTTGGTTTGCTATATAATTCGGGATGCATATGGTTAATATTCAATTCACTGTTGTAGTTTTAACTCACATTGTTTTAGTGGTGAAAATGGGACTGGCAGCATATTTACAGAGTTAAAAATCAGTGCTAGCTAAACACTGGAAACGTTAAAAGTAAGAAACAAGTAAATACAAAAAACCATACAAGCTATGCCAACAAAAGCTGACGTAATTAATTGCAGTGTTATTTTATCAGACAAAATACATTCTGGAATCAAATCCTTCGCGAACCGTTACTGCTTGGGCCAATTCTGCTTCCGGAATTGAAGATTGTGTTTCTTTCTCACCACTGAGTGTCGAAGCAGTATCAGAGCTGTAGTCGCCACTGCAAAGACAAATATACTTACACAATTTCTCACATACGTAAGTATATGCAGACGAATACTGAACTCCCACACATTTAAATAAGTACCGTCGACGAAACAATTGGGTGGGTCTTAAGCGCAAGCCGACTCATAGCAGAACCTTTTGGAGACCACAAGCATGTTGCGTACGGGCGACAATATTGATACGCACATAATACTAGATGGTTCTATCAACATTTCTATTGGTAAACGTAACAAACGTGAACACATAAACCTACACCAAATGAGATAAGTGGTTGCGTGCCCGCTGACACGCCAAGTGGGCATAGTAGACGGGAGCTGGAATGGAAACGGCCCTATCGCACCGCGCGTAAACGTGGCACAAATGATACGTCAACACTTGAACGTCATCTGCGGACAAATTGTTCTCGTCGTGCAAAACAATATATTTACTTGGCCGGCTGGTCCCCTAAAATTACAACACTACACTGGCTATACAAAACCACGCCAGTAATATTTTTAGCAGCAACAGTATTCAAAACTACGTTGAACACCCAATACAGAAACTAAATGTCAAACCATTGCTAGCACTGAAGAGTTGAATTCATGACGGCCGCCCACTCAACGAAAGCATCGTTTTAAAAATTGTAAATTTGAAGCTAAAAAATCCCTCAGTATCTACGTATTTGCACCCTCCACTTCGGCCGTAGCGTCGAGTGCCCGAAAGCCATAACATGCAAATACCTGAATTCCAAAATGCGAACACAAATAAAAGTCATGGATGTCTGGATGAACAATGTCTGTGTCAACTGTTGTGCCTGGTGGCACATTTTGACTCTTGCCACTCTAAAAATAAAATACAATGATAAGAAAAAATAGCAGTGCCAAAATGACACCATTTACATATTTGGCTTCCGGGATACCAAAGCGCCTTTGATACAAGTTTCAGGATTTTAATTACTGAGACATTTAGTTATCGACATTACATTTGTACATGACACCGAAATTACCTCTCCAGTAGTTAAACCAACATGACTCATAGCAGTTCATCGGTTAAGCAGAAACAATGCAGGCAATCATGGTTTGCTAACGCAGTGTAAAAACCTTACCGCGTGTTGTTGGTTAGCACAAAACAATCGAGTGTGATGGCGTTTTTGAACAACAATAAACGTAATACGCGGTCGATAGTTAGGATCTAAGATGGTGCATGCCTGCCGGACACCCCGCAATTCTTCATTGAGCACCAAAAATATTATAAACAAGCCAAATAAGTGTAAAATAAGAGAAAGAGAGCATGTATATTAATCAAATGAAACACTAAGCTTAAGCAGTTCACAGTTGTTCGCTCAGTCAAAGTACGTCGTGACACGGTTTGTATGCTTATGCCTAATTAGCTCTGACTCAACTGCTGTAACCACTTCGCACCGCACACGATTCTCTGGATAATAATGACAACTTTGTTTATCACTGGTTGGTTACTCAGAGAAGCGGTAGTACGCTACAACATACAATTGCTAGGCCAACATTCAACACTGGCTTCTCAACAGCGGGGGGCAGCACTTTTCGAAATTTTTATTTCCCCCGGCGAAAATTTTTCCGCCCCCCGGAAAGGCCTCCCGGCGAATTTTCGGGCGCCCCCAGCAAATTTTTTGCTGGGTTTGCTAGGCTAAAAAATTTTCAATGTTAAAACGTAAAGACCTGGACTTCTTTTGAGGCAGACATTCGGCAAAACATGATTTTATATTACGCTGAGTACTCATAATTTTTAATAGCGTTACAAATACCCGTAGTAACTAATACAATTCAATAATGACCTGAAAATAGCACAATTATTTAAAGACCGTTTCAGGGCATACAGCATTCGAAAGTACCTTGCAGCACCAAGTTCAACCCGCCTGAGCCTTATGATAAACTGAAGCTGTGACTAATATATAAATATGTCAATCACAGTTTCAATTATCTATATTTTATATAATTGTGCTTCTTTCAACTTCTGGTAAAGTTGTCAGTAATATTAGTTGAAATTATTATTAGCGTTTGCGGGGAATTTTTGTCATGTTGAGCGATGAGTAATCTTCAGTTGAGTTGGAAACACGATCTAGAATAAAAAATGGTTCAAAAAGTCGGTTTGCAAAATTTTAAGCCTGCCCCACAGGACCCCCTAGATCATCTTGGGGCCCCCAGGAAAACTGCCCCCAAGGAAACTCCTGCCCCCCCCCAGAAAACGCCCCCTGGCGCAAATTTTCAAGCTGTGGAAAAGCCAGCAACAATATTCACCTCTTTAAATTCGCCTTCCGACACGCCGTCTCGATAGACAATGATCCGCTCGGGTTTCTGATTTGACTTTTGATAGAAGCAAACAAGACGTTGCCGAACTGCATCAGTTAAGTAAATGATATGCTTGCGGCGCTGCTTTTGCACTTTCATTGTCACACCAAACTGGAATGGTTCTGTGTCCACGTTACCAACAATCTAAAATACAACGTAAAATGGTGCCTCGACAATATCATACGTACAGTAGGTAATCTTGGATAACGCCTTATAGACACAAGCACTTTTTTTGATTCAGTGGTAACCAATTAAACAATTGCAAATACATCCGGAAGGACCCAGGAAATATGTTACAAAAACTTCAGTAAAAACACACCCATACCAAATACTTCGCTGCGCAATACTGTAAACAATTTAAAAGACTCAGTATATAAAATTGAATTTCTTACCGCCGCCACTGAAGGCGTTCGTTCATCGAACGGTGGTGCGTGTGAAATATCAACTCCAAGTACTAGTGTTGGCTTGTTACACAAAATATTCCCAGTGCTGTAATTTAAAATAAAAACACTAAATCAATATTACCAAATTTCCGATCTTCAAGTAGGGGTCGACTGAAGTACTAAATTTTTACTAGATCACAAAACTTTCGAGTGTCAAATTGCCTTAATGTCACAAAACCATTTACCAAAACGAACTTACACTGCGTTTGGAATAAGTCGAGTATTTTTGCCTCCAAGTTTCGCGTTGATTTTATGCGCGAAGAATCCCATGGCTGCCTGCGACGGCCGGAACACATTTTTGGCAACGACACACTGTGTCATTACGCCCAACCGTACCTCGCCAACTGTTTTCACTTCAGCTGTAAATATATAGTGTGGTGAGAAAAACATAACTTTCCGAAAAAATTTAAACTTAATAACTTGGCTTCGCAGTGAAAGCTACATGTTCTTATTAGGATTTAGACGGCTATAAGCCAATTCTTTGCATAGCCTTATTATAGTAAGTTGCGTTGCGGTTCATCTGAATCGCGTAAATTTTCATTCAATCTCTGATTTACTGCTTATTAATATCATGTTTTTGGGGCAAAACAGCTATTCCAGGCAGGGTGCAACCGGAATTCCGGTTCCGGTTCCGCCATTTTTTCACCTTCCGGTTCCGGTTCCGTAAATTTTTACCGGATTTAAAAAATCCGGTATTATAATTTGGCCGTTTTCTTAACTTTGCTAATTTTTAAGAATCTCTTTTGAAAGCCACTTGTACTCCGAATATAAGCCATTGATGGTGGATTTCACTTCAGTCGATGATGAAAATCTAAAATACAACAAATAAAATAAATACCTATGTTCGACTAAGGTTATTTCACAAATAATAGAGCAAAAAATAAGATTAAAATGAAATTTTTCGTGAAATACATTTTTCACTTTCCGGTTCCGGTAAAATTTTCAAATTACGGTTCCGGTAAACTGTAATTCCGGTTGCATCCTGATTCCAGGATATCGGAAGAAGTTCAAATCATCCAAAAACATCCAAATTCTCCCTCTTTCGAGATTTATATGTTAATCGGAATTCGGAAGGAATGTTTTTTTGTAAATTTTTAAGCATTATTATAAATTTCTTAATAAAAACACAGTTTTGAAAGCTGAAGGTACTTAGAACTTAGACGGATTTCGTCCAAAAACGATTTTTATGAGTTCATAACGGAATCGTGCTCGTTTTCGAAGCCTAAATACAAAATGTATGCCTGAAATACTCCGGACAACCCACTGTGAACATTATTGCCTATTTCCATACCGAACATATGTTCTTAGGAATGCACGTAACACTTCAAACACGTGTGTAAATCAATGCTCCTTTGATTTTTATGAATGCCTGAATTAAATTAAGTATTAAAAAATTTCCAAATAATCAAACACTTCATAACACGGGCGCAATACTATATAATAATACACATACAGTATAACTGTGTGTTGCGTCCAGAGAATGCAACGACCATTAAACGGCAGCTTGGATCTTTCTTGAGAATGTCCGTCATTGTAGGCTCAATCTCTCGAACATCGTTTAGCCAATGCACGTAATCAGGCCATTCTTTCATTCGAATGCCTGTTGCAACACACATTTGAGACAGCTGCTTACACCAATTCCTGAAATAAGTAATATTTCAAGTGATTGCAAGTACGTCGTAAGACTGATAAGATTTTTCAGTCAGCGGCACCAGAAGTCCCACAAAACTATTTGAATTTTTTGAAAACGACAGATATAGCCTCATGAAGTAATTTTCTTTGTATTTTTGTGATATTTTAAAACTTCTATTTTTGTGATATTTTAAAACTTCGCAGCTTTTGGGTTACACATTCGGAGGGTGAGCGACCTCCTTAATCCCCCACCTTCTCCAGGTACTCCATTGGTAGTGTTATAACAGGGTGCAACCGGAATTACGATTCTGATTAAAATTCCGATTCAAAATGAGTTCCGATTCCGATTGCATAATCAATCGGAATTTTGAAACTTTAATTTTAATCTTACTTGTGCGTTGCATAAAAATTTGGTATTACTGATTTATTAAATTGCATTCGATGACTTAACTTGTGAATAATTGATTGTAGATTAGCTTTTACAGAACCCAAAATCATCGCCAACTTGCTCATACAACCCTTTTGAAAATTGTTGCCAGCCAACAAACACAATAAATCAACATGATATTTGTCAATAAAATTATCCATACAGTTTGGAAATTTCTAGTTCAGATGCCGATTCCGGTATAATCCAGTTCCGCTTTGCACCCTGGTGCATAGCAACATCGGTTGAAACTATAGGTTTAACACAACACAGCATTTTTCAGAAGTTTTCTCTAAATAATAAACGTTCATGATTTAAAAATGTAAATTTAGAAGAACGAGTGACTCACGTACTCTATTTCTCGCTGCTTGTCACGACGAATAAACGATAAAAATGCCCAAGTTCCAGTTTCAGATCCTTGATAAAACTGTTCTCGCCGTAACATCCAAACACCATCCCGAGGTCGCATTTTGACCGGACCATTGTTTTGACCCTGGAAAGGATCAAGACTGTGTTTTGCTAACTGATTTTTACAACCGTTCAAACAATCCGATCTCATGCCTTTGTTTAACGCTCCAGCAAGAATTGGTATAATTACGGTAAAACACACAAGCAAAAACAATAAATAAAATTAGTTTGCGTGCAGCTCGTAAACTCACGCGGTAAGAAAAAAGATATATTTGAGGAAAAATAGGCATGTTATTTTTTTATTCAAGGGTTGCGGCACAACACTTTTCGACATTTTAATGGCGCCTGGCGTCAAACAGTGTTCTCCAACAGATTGCGGTACTTGGTCACAAATGATGACACGCAAACTGCTGCTCGTACAGTCTCAGCTTATTTCAATGGAGTGCTATGATTGATTTACTTTGTACTCTAGCTCAGGCGCTTCAAGCACACGAGCAGTGACTTCAGCTAAACGCGGTTCTAATGAGAATCCAAACGCGTTCAGGAACGGATCTTGGTCAAAACAGGCGTTTTGGAATTGCTGTAGAATCTGTCGCTCACGAACGGGAGCAGGATTGCAAGTAACCTGAATCCAGAGTGTTTTAATCATGCAGAGATGTAGACTTTAAAGTTTTACTAGGAATGTGCCGATTAAACGGCATCGCACTTCAATAAAATTGCCAACCCTTTGCTGATACTTTTTGCTCAAATAACAGTCAGTTGTAATGCTATCAGTTTCATTTCTGGGCGCATATCTGTGAGTTTTTACACTAACCCTAGTCGGATTAACGAAAACTTCAATGATAGCTGGTTCAAAAGCTATATCACGGATCGACCAGGAACCGGATGTTAACCGGATGTAGGATCTAAACTTGTACACTGTTGGAAGTATTTAAGTCATGCAAAAATATGTATTCATGAATTTAATATTAACGGTTGCTAGGATTTTTCATTCCATCAAGTAATTCGACGTGTTAAAAACCGCAAATAGCCGGTATCAGGTAGGTTTATACCGGATACCCGAACCCGGAAATCCGGGTGCAGCTATACCTTTATCATTTTCGCTGTTTGCTCTTCAGTTAACTTGCGATTCGATTTTTGCGCATATCGAATAACACACAACTCCATTGGCATATAAATGTTCTTTTTAGACGGTCCAACGTGAAGACAGGGCAAGTTTGGAAACCTGTCAATTTTCAGCAACAACATTTAGGGATACAGTGATGGATATATAAATTGAAATATAATCTACGAAATGAGGTAACGCACCACGTGTTGATTGAAGTGCACTAAAGTGGTGTTTCTGCGCCAGAAATAACGAATATACATAAACTGAAATAAAATCTACAGACATGAGGAATACTTGTTTTGATCAACACGGGGAACGGTGGTCTCTCTCAAAAAGCGAGACCGCCCATCCCTGTGGCTGTGCTGTTTGTACACCAGAATTATTTTTATATGGAGACAATGAAATTTCACACAAAGTGTTCTTCACTTAATACATACATTGGAAGCATACTCGTGTGCTCGTAGTTACTACTAGTAGTAGTACTGCTATTACTACTACTGTTACTACTACCCAGTTACCTCAAATTAGTCCCTTTCTGTCGAAAGTACTCCGCAACAGATACCTGTCGTTCATTGCCTTGTTGATCACGCTGTGGAAACCTAAAACAAGCGTTACTGTGGCTATGCCGATTACCACGTACCAGAGTGCAAAGCGGAACTGGATTATACCGGAATTGGAACAGCAAATTTATACCGGAATCGGAACTACAAAATTTGTGACTATACGGATAATTTGTATTAACAAGTATAATATTGATTTAGGCACAAATAGATCTAAAATTAAATGTGGAAATTCCGATTCCCACTGATTGTGCAATCGGAATCGGAACTAGTTTTAAATCGGAATTCTAATCGGAATTCCGATTGCACTCTAACGCGTACACATATAATTGTCATTTAGCTTGGCTGTAGGGTGTTTTACAGCTTCTAAATTTATTCGTTTTAGCCGACGAGTACATATATGCCACTCTTCGACAGGAGGCTGCATTTATTAGTTGAGGGAGACTCCCCCACTCGAAAAATCCCGTTTAAATCCCGAGTTTTATCTGGTTGATCCTCCTTCCCAAAGCGTCATCTCCCCGAAATATTGGCGCAAAATTAATTTTACAAACAAAGAACAAGTTCAGTATATAGTTGTTACCAAATGGTCACACAGTGCTAATAAAATAGGAACGCGCAAGAGCGCTATGTTTTTGTAAAACTTACATTTCAGAGTGCGCAGGATCCAGGCGCACTTCGTTCACACGATATACACGCTTTTTGTCCAGGTGCGAAGTTGCGACTTTGAGTCCTGTTAAAGAACAAAAGAGCTCAAAAGATTTTTAGAAGTGGACGGTTCCAAACATCAACTGTTACCTAGTCAGTGCAGCCAGAACAACTATATCTATACAATATGTGTTGGTTCGAAATGATAAATATGGAACCCATGATGCGACCAGACATCCCAATCAGGCTAAAAACGACATCCGGTTCAGGTATTTTAGCTTGCCGAATGTTTGTTAAAAGTGAAGCCATCACGTGTATTTATTAGGGTTGCAACAAATATATAAGTACCACAACTCGGTTTTTTCTAGAAGAAAAACCCGGACCCAGATTTCTTTTCGGAGCTAACCCGAACCCTGAGTTTTTATAACTCAGAAACTGAACATTATTCTATTTTTATAGAAACGCAAGAATTTATGTATGTCTCCATCTATATTCCAGCAGCTCACTTAAACAGGTTCTTGGACCTTTGATTAATTGTTTAGTGGGGTGCGACCGGATATCCAGCTCCGGCAAAAATTCGACATCGGTCTCCGGTGTTTAACTTACCGAATATTATTTTTTAAAAACTTCAAAAAATTTGTACGAATTCGAACTGATTGACTTGCTTTTACATATATTTCTGTCACACATGTAATGTAAATGTTTGCATGTGACCGCATACGTTCACAATCTTTATTGGGTTACAATAACGCTGGAAAACCAGATAAAAATGATGAGTATTATTCTAGGGGCGTAACAGAATATATACCAGCATATTTCTATTATTCCTACGGCTAAGCCTAAATTTCAGCGTAAACCTGGGTCTCTAACTAAGTCTAAGCCTAACCAAGAATAATAGCTCTAATCCGAGCCAGGGATTAGGGTCTCGATAAATAAATTATTTCTAATGTTTCTTGGTAGTTTTGTGTTTTTATTAGTTTTTTGCGCGTGTTTTCAGAATATCTGCTAATAATTATTGCGAAACTATAGAAATTCATAGGTTTATAGCAAAATTTCGTTCATTAGACGTTACTATCTTCAACAATATTGAATCCTGCTATTTACAGGTCTACCAGCGATTGCTGAATCCTCGACATCCAGTGTCGGTTCCAAGCCACCGAGACCTGCCAAATACCGAGATTCACCGCGACACACCGAGGCTCCCGTCCCTGATCTTATCAACATGTTTTATAGCACCTACAGAAAACTAGATGCCTTAAAACGAACATGAGCCAAACGAATATTGAAACTCGGTGTGAGATGTTCTGAATACAATCTGGTATTAGATTTGAATTCAGTATCCGGAGCCGGCCGCGAATTGGTAGTTTATTCGATACCCATAGAAGAAGCTTGTTGCTCTAACTTTTTCACTCAGTTTGGTTTTACGACGTACAATATACGATTCTTGTCTTAAAGACATGTCGGGGAGGATTCGTCTCAATATATTTCACCCAGTTAGCGTTGCGCAGCTACCTAATAAATTCTTTAGCCTATTCGATTTTTCTAGGTCAGGGATGTGCGGTCTCGATTAAAACGGATGTAACTCTAGTATTTATATATGTCACGTAATTACTTTGGATACCTTAGGCCACGGAAGGCAGGTGCGACCGGTTATCCGGCTCCAGATTGATATCCTTCCTGTAAAAAATTGATATCCGTATCCGGTATAAACCTACTGGCACACTTCGAGTTGTCACAGGCTCTCATTGTATGGTACCTGACTCACATCTCCACGAAGAAACCAGCATGCTTGTAGTAAAGACCCGTACCGAGATCCTTTCATATCAATACCTAGCCTCCTGCTATGACGACAATCACCCAAACAAGGTCCTTACGGACGCCCTGACCCTAGACGCCGAAAGAAGCATCTTAAATAACTCTACGCCGGCAGTATGTAGCAGCATTATGCCACAACCGTAAGGAAAACGACGTCTTTAAAAATGTCAGAGCCCCATTTGGACCCTGATTATAAGGCTCCGGCCGGACATTAAATTATTCGTCTCCGGCTGGGACATTTCTGGTAGCTGATCGCGGCGGAGGTACGGAATATGTACCCTCCGAGGAATTTAATGAAAAACAGTTTATTTTATTGAGCGAAGCTCGGAGTTTGGCGAAGCGTTTTATGTTTTGTACTTGGAGGTCGAAAGGTTTTTTGTTTGAAAGCCAATTATCCTGATGTGTTAACCTCTCATTGCGGTTTTAAAATTTTAAGCCGTTTATTAGCTATAGGCTAATTTGCATAATTGATTAAGCCTAAATTAGGACTTTCCACAATATTTCACTACTTATTACAGTGAGAAGCAATGTAATTTTAGCATTAAAGGGTTTTTGTGTGCGAGGAATCTGCGTAGATTGTTTACAAACTTCAAAACCGATAATTGAGCAGTTAGCTAATAGATAATTTGCATATTACCATAGTTTATAAGCCTAAATTAGGACTTTTAACAATATTTCACTAATTATTAAGGTTAAAGGCAATATAATTTCAGCACCAAAGGGTTTTAGGTGCGATGAATTTGAAATTATTTACAAACATCGAAAACCGATAATTGAATAGTTAGCTAATAGCTAATTTGCATATTAGCTTAAATGACAAGACAAAGTTAGGACTTTTTAAATTATTCCAATAATTATTAGGGTTTAGTGAAAGTTTTTGGGTGCGAGGAATGTGAATAAATTGTTTACAAACCTCCAAAACCGATAATTGAATAGTTATCTAATAGCTAATTTGCATATCAGCTTAATTGACAAGACAAAATTAGGACTTTTTAAATTATTTCAATAATTATTAGGGTTTACTGAAGGTTTTTTGGTGCGAGGAATCTGAATAAATTGTTTACAAACCTCCAAAAGCAAAAATGAATAGTTAGCTAATAACTAATTTGCATATTACCTTAATTGTTTATGTATGTTCGAGCTTCGCTCAAGAAATGTAGTCCCACCACGACTGGTAGATTTCGACGTGCTGAGTTCAGTGGTAAGATTTTTAAAGCTGCTGGGTCCCCGGTTCAAAAGTTATGGCCCTTCGGACTTCAACTATTAACTATATAAAACATGTACAAACACCAACCAAATTTGTTAAACGAATAAACCTGGTGAAGCTTATACTTAACGAACACGTGATCGATAGACTGAGGGCCATATTTTTTGAACCGTTGGTCAGACAACCGTAAAAGTGGTACCGTTAACTCAGCTCGTCGAGATGTATAGGATAGGACACTTTTTGTTAAATTCCTAGGGAATGCAGATGACATACCTCCGCCGCTGATCGCAAGCAGGGTTCCTCGGAATTCCGATTCCGGCTAAAATTCCGGCAAAATCTGACTTCCGATTCCAGCTGACTGCTGTTCCGACGCCGGAATTCTGATTTTTCGGTTATGAGTTTTTATGATGACTATTACATATTCTATTGGTTTTTTCTTAGTAAATATTCTGAGTTATTACGTGTGTTCCGTCAGCTGTATAAACAATTTTTACTGAAACTGTGACAGTTACGAAAACAGACATACTGCAACAAAAGCTAAAAGTCATACACCTTTAACTTTTTAATAGAATTACTTACACTTGATTCTGATTCCGGTTCAAACAGAAAAATTTGATTCCGATTACGATTCCGCTTCCGACAAAACCTAGTTCCGGTTGGAAGCCTGTTGTTTAGGTAGTTCGACCCAGTGTAAGGTACGACCATGACCTATAAAGATTTGTTTGCTTTCTACACATTAACCCACTCATCGTCCATACTCACGGTTAAGTTAAATACAGAAACAGGTCTTGATTCGTGCTTGCAAGTTCGTAAAACTACGTTACTCTTAAATTTATCTATACCTTTGAACTCTTTACTCAACATTTTGCGTTGAAAACCATCCAATTTGTGACTCTCGCTCAAGTTGTTTACATTCCAATAGGTGGCTTGGTTTCGATCACGACCACCACTCGCGTGTGCTTGCAACAATTCGCACATAAAGTTTAACGCAGGTTGCTCCTTGAAAAACGCAGTATGCGACATGTCAAAATTGCACCAGGCCCGATGACCAGAGCCAACATGGGCCGATGTAAAATGACCTTTCCAAACTTCACGCCCAGCACCCAAATCGTACATTGATGGATCGCCGTCACCTTTTTGCGGTGGCCGATAAAAACTGCGACCACCTATCTCGAAAGGAATACCAAATCTGAAATTATGAACAAATGGAATTAAAGCACAATTTCTACGTAATCGCTTTATTTATGCAAAATCTTCAGACACAAACTACACTTTATAGCACCATGGGGATATTAGAAAACGGCAAATCTTAAACTCTGAATGCATAGATTGGCTATCTTTTAATTGGACTAAGCAAAACCTCCTACTATAACCGCCCACCCCTGGTGCCACAGCCACTAGTTTACCACTCTCATAAACTTTCACTGCAAATAGCTCATTTTCTACAACAGACACTGGTTACTTAATGCCATTTAACTTCAGAGCTCCTTCAATGAAATATTTATCCAATACAGAATAAAGATATATTCAATACACGATATGCAAGGTCGCGCATTTAACTGTAAAAATTGTCTTTTTGTTTCTTGCATAGATCACTGATTGGCGGTCTCTACTGTTACAAACAGATCTGATTACCGAGACCGAACATGAAGTCTCGGTCTTGGTTAATTTTTGGTCATCACGGAAAAATATTAAAATTCCCCAAATTATAAATTTTTATATGTTTTTCGTAGTTTGCATTGTTCATAGTTAGTTTTTTCATATCTAATCATAAGAGTGCAATCGGAATTACAAGTTACCGGATCGGAAATTTTACAAAATTACCGGAAACGGAACCGAAAAATGAAAAATCATGTCACCGAAATGTTCATATTAGTTGTACCAGAAGGTCTGGAACGTCATGCATATACGCTGCCAGATAAGAAGTAAAAGTTTTGAGCGTTAAGTTCAGTGAAACTTTGCTGGCCCAATGACTTCACTTAGCACATCGTTCAGTTCGGAGTCTCAGTTTCTGAACCTGACTGTTCAGAAGCTGACACTGACATTTGAATGATGCTACGCTAGTCGCAGGAATTTTCGAGACTGACAGAGACTCCCATCCCTACAATACAGCCCATACATTTGCTACTGAGGCTTGCCGAGACCGACACTCACCCCTGGTATATACTTATATATACAGCGAGTTTTATTTTAGCAAAATCGTGAAATGCATACGTACTTTGATCTCAAATACGGACATGACCGAGATTGTCGCAATACAACGTCAATAACTTGTATTGGTGTCATAGTTTTATCAGTAGAAGCTGTGACCGCTTTCAAATCAATATAAACCTGTCCGGTGTGTTGAAATAATATACTGTAAGTGACATCTTTGTCATCGCGTTCGAGCATTGCCGTTACTTCAAACTTATGGCTCTAAAATTTATCTGTACCAATAGTAGCAAATGGTGTACAAAATACCTTAACGAAATAAATCATTTCAAGTTAAAAAATAAAATTATTTCAAGTTAAAAAACAACAAATGCAGTTTATCAAAATACTTGAAACTAGTCGTAATGGTACTACACGTATTGAGCGAAGCTCGGACCTAGTTACTGACAATAAAACTCACACATAATAATAGAAATAGGTAGTTAATATGCTAATTAGCAATTTCAAACGACATATTGAGAAATTTATTATCCAAAAACCTTAGTAAGCATAGTGTTATACACCTACAAAACTAATCCTTATAAAAATATAATGCATTCAAATCTTATTATCCGGGGATTCGCGATTGGGGGGGGTGGGGTGGGAACCCCTCTCAGTAAAATTTTCCACCCGGTTGAGAAACATCTTCAAAGAAGTATTAACTGAAATTTTTACGGTTCAAATTGCTAATTTTTCATTTTCATTTAAATACTGGAAACTTTGTCTTTGAAAAATTGTTGTTTCGAAACGAGTTTTTGCAAATAGTGCTATTTTGTTGATGATCGTTTTCTGATGTGTTTTCGCTAAATTGATGATGAAACAGCTGAAAATTCGTGTAAGTCATTTTTTGGAACCAATAGTAATGAACGATGGATTAGTTAGTAGTGCGCCGTTCACAATAATTTTGTCAACGGTGCCACAAAATACGCCGTAGCCCAAGGCTATCACGAGAGAGCAGAGGATTAAAATTCTAAAATACAGTTTGTTGGTATCAGGTTTCGTAACACACATATACGTATGTGCGTTATGAATATAAATATATATACAAGGTGAAATTTTGTGATAGGCCAGGGCTATCACGAGTTTGGAGGAAGACGCTGACACCTGATAGCCCTGGTGTATAAGAGAAATCTCTTATAGCCCAGGGCTATAACGTGCTCGTTTTGAAATTGACCCTCTCTTATAGACCAGGGCCATAACGTGCTCGTTTCGAAATTGACCTCGTGATAGCCCTGGGCTATTGCACATTTTGTGGCACCGTTGATAAAATTATTGTGAACGGCGCATAGTTATTCATTTATCTATTATAGAGGTTTATAAATACTTCAGTCCTCGCATCCAAAACCCTTCAGTACTGGAATCAAATCCCTTCGTAGTTTAGGGTACAACAAGACATCTGATTGCATGTTGTAATATGTTGCAGGGTGCAAAGGGGAACTGGACTTTACCGCAATCGGAATCAGGACAGGAAATTTATACCGGAATTGTAATCGGAATCGGAGCTAGAAATTTGGTGACTGTACGGATAATTTGTATTGACAAATACAATGTTGATTTAGGGTGTCTGTTGGTGACAACAATTTTGAAAAAGGTCGCATGAACCAGTTGGCGATCATTTTTTGGTTCTGTAAACGCTAATCTACAATACAATTATAGTGCTGTCTTATGTGGCAGCACGGAGTTGATGATATTGTTAATGCAAATAAAAATATGAGCAATTTATTTCAGGGTGCTGGAGGCGAAATTAGGTAGTAAAAATGAGTGAATTAGTTGATTTTAGCTCATATCTGTAATATGTTGTTAAGTTGTTTGGTTTTACGCAGGGTGCAACCGGAATTACAATTTACCGGAACCGGAAAGTGAAAAATGCATTTCACCAAAAATTTCAATTTAATCGTATTTTTTGCTCTATTATTTGTGAAACAACCTTAGTCGAACATAGGTATTTATTTTATCTGTTATATTTTAGATTTTCATCATCGACTGAAGTGAAATCCGCCATCAATGGCTTATATTCGGAGTACAAGTGGCTTTCAAAAGAGATTCTTAAAAATTAGCAAAGTTAAGAAAACGGCCAAATTATAACACCGGAATTTTTAAATCCGGTAAAAATTTACCGGAACCGGAAGGTGAAAAATGCCGGAACCGGAATTCCGGTTGCACCCTGGTTTTACGGTAATTTTCTGCGAAATTTCGGACTCTTTTATGAAAATTGTGACAAAAAGAAAACGCAACGCACTAAACAGATAAATTTTGCAAAATTATGCAAAACTTTACTACCGAAATTGCCGGAATTTCGGGCAAAAATTTTACCGAAGCCGGAGAAAAACCTCCGGTTGTACCCTGCTATGCATGTTTTACGGTTACAGCGAAATTTCAAAGCAAATTTTTACCTGTTTTAAGAATCAATTCGTAAATACATCGCTAGTTAACCGCGCCGTATATCAAAGTGTATAAAACGCACCCATCCCTACTAGAATTGTATTAATTTTTATTCAAGGTATCGCAAGTGAAATTAAATAAAATTTCAAAATTCCGATTCCAATAAGTTGTGCAATCGGAATTCGTTTTGAATCGGAATTCCGGTTGCACCCTTATATGTTGCATGAAAATTCTGAATACATGTATCGAGCGAAGCTCGAACACACGCAAGCAGTTAAGTTAATATGCAAATTAGTTATTAGCTAACTATTCATTTATTGGTTTTGAAGGTTTGTAGATAATTTATGCAGATTCACCGCACCAAAAACCCATTATTGTTGAAATTAGATTGCTTGTAACTCTAATAATAATAATTAGTGAAATATTGCAAAAACGCCTAATTTAGGTTTATCAATTGTGCTTATATGCAAATTATTATTATATATTAGCTAACTATTCAATTATCGGTTTTGGAGGTTTGTAAACAATTTATTCAGATTCGTTGTACCCAATAAACCTTCAGTAAACCCTAATAATTATTGAAATTATTTAAAAAGTCTTAGTTTTATCTTGTCAATTAAACCAATATGCAAATTAGATATTAGCTAACCATTCAGTTATTGGTTTTTGACGTTTGTACACAATTTATTCAAATTTCTCGCACCAAAAAACCCTGTAGTGCTGAAATTATAATGGTTTTATGCTTAATAATTAGTGAAATATTGTAAAAAGTCCTAATTTAGGCTTATAAATTATGCTGATATACAAATTATCTATTAGCTAACTACTCAATTACGTATCGGTAATGGAGGTTTGTAAACAGCCTACGCCGATTCGAAATTTGCTTAAATGTTAACACCCCAGTATAATTGGCTTTCCAACAACAAAAAAGCTTATAAAAATCGGTTCAGCCGCTCCTGAGATTCTTTTTGGACGGACATCCACCTTTCGACCCCAGAGTACAAAACATACAACGCTTCGCTCAATAATAATAAAAATAATAATAATTAGATTGTAGTTATAAAAATCGGTTCAGCCGTTCCTGACAAAACGCTTCGCTCAATAATAATAATAATGATAATAATTAGATTGTAGTTTAGCTTTACAGAACCAAAAAAATCATCGCTTATTTGTTTACAATATTTTCAAAATTGTTGTCAGGCAACAGATACTAGAATCAATATATATTTAATAGAACTTATCCGTATGGCGTATATAGTCAAAAAATTTGTAGTTCCGATTCCGAAATAATCCAGTTCCGCTTTGCACCCTGAATTAGTAGCTAATTTTTTTTATCGGCTTTGCAGAATTATAAGCAATTTATTCCGATTCCGTGCAGACAAACCATTTAGTGCTGAAATCAGATTGCTTGTAACCCTGGTTAGTGAAATAATTTATAAAAGCCCTAATCTGGAGTTAACCAATAATGCAAAAAATTAGACTAACTAGCAAACGGCCTAGAACAATATAAACAATACTTGTACCTCCTTGCTTCCATTGGGAAAATCAATTTTGTCAGTTGTAAAGCAAATTGCTGACCCATCGTACGCAAGAGTAAACGGCAGTTTGAATACATTTTTATGTTGCGATACAGCAACCCAAAATACTTGCAAACATTCATCTCTGAAACGGTTATAAACAATATGAACAAGAAATACAATCGTGCATTTGGCAAATCCGAAAACGATAAACCAATCGGTTCAAAACTGAAATTACAGCATACAATATGTCAGGGTACAATCGGGATTTCGATTCAAAATGAGTTTCGATTCCGATTCCATAATCAATTGAAATCGGAATTTCCACATTTTAATTTTAGGCCTACTTGTTGTGATATGTTGTTTTCAAATTCTGCATCATTTATCTATTAAATTGTTTTCGGTGGCTTAACTTATCAATAATTGATTGTAGTTTAGTTTTACAAAGCTAAATAATGATTGCCAATTTGTTCATGCGACGTTTTTGAGAACTGTTGCCAGCCAACAGACACCCTAAAATTTGCTGTCCCGATTCCGATATAATCTAGTTCCGCTTTGCACCCCGCAATAGGTTCCTGGTTTGTATGTATTTTTACACATGCTGTCCGAAATGCTAGAGCAAGATTCAAGTTTGGTGAGAGTTCAGGTGGAACCTACCTCACTACATTTTGCCTGGACAAAAAGATTCAAAATATTCTACATCGAATTATCAGAGGCTCGATTTTTTCACTAACTTCACCTTTGAATAATTACGAAACAAACTAAGCTACCTACATACGTATGTAGTTTCGCTATAGTAATACAATGCAAAAACTTACTTAGAGATTTTTCTATACGGATGCGAACACTGGATATGATACTGCTGCACCACTATTTGAGAACCATTATTGGCAATTTTTAGTGCGAAGTGATTGGTTCTAATTGGAATGGGCTGACCAGATCTACCTGGCGCAGGACGCTGCACCAACTTGAGCTGAAACAATTAAAATGAAGGCGAAATATAATATTTACAGAAGAATCATTGAGCGAAGCTCAGTCTCGCGAACCGTTTTATGTATTGTGCAGGCGGGTGGCCGCCCGGTCAAAATCTCAGTAACCGCCTAACCGATTTTTGGAAACTTTTTTGTTTCAAAGTTTATCAACCTATGGAGTTAACTTCGCATTGGGGGTTTAAAGTTTTAAGCCGTTTGTAAGCTACAGGCTAATCTACATTATTGCACTGCATTATATAATTATTCAGGTTACAAGCGAATTGATTTTATTTAGTGCTAAAGGGCTTTTGGGTGCGAGGAATCTAAATAAAATACTTTATAAATATCCGATCTCGCTAAAGCCATTTTTGGCAAGTTGCAAACAAAGAAAATTAAAATGAATTTTTGGTGGCAGGTATTTTTCGGTTCCGGTTCCGTTTCCGGTAATGTCTGATCGGATACCAAAAACTGACCAAGCCGGATGATCTACTACCCGGCCGGAACCTGAGAATAAATTCGAATTTAATACTAGATTGCATTCAGATATCAGAACATAGCTTACAAATTTTCCATACGTGGCTTAAGGTACCCAAAGTGTTAGCTTGACAAAGTTTAACATCTTACGCCGATGCATTTTTAACACTTTAACGACACCGATTATACTATTCTATGTTTTTGTAGCGTTGCGTTCATTTGCAATATTCACTTGGCACATTTTCCATTTATAGAATCCAGTTTTCTGTAGGTCAAAGGTGACTAAGATCAGGGATGGGAGTCAGGGTCTCAGTCTCAACAAGTCTCACTTTCTTGAGTCTCGGTAGTTGGGAACCGACTCTAGAAATTTCTTTTGAAAATTTATGATTTTCGGTGATGAGCAAAAGTTGACCGACACCGACTTTTCATTTCCGGTCTCCGTCCATCCCTGGCTTTTATTTTTGCTCACTTATTTATAGACCCATTTTTACGCTGAATTTAGGCTTAGCCTTAGGAATAACAGAAATGTGACAGGGTGCAACCGGAATTACAATGTACCGGAACAGGAATTTAAAAAAATTACCGGACACGGAACCGAAAATTGAAAAATACATACCACCAAAAACCCTAGTTGGAAATAGGTATTTACTTTATCTGCTGTATTTCAGACTTTCACAATCCAACCGGAAGGTGAAAAAATGCCGGAAACGGAATTCCGGTTGCACCCTGAAATGTGCTGCTGATTTTTCACCCATGACATTAAAGAATCTACATTACATGTGTGAAAGAAAAAAATATGTAAAAGTAAGTCAGTCGGTCCGATAGTACTTGGCATGAAGTATTTTAAAAATCATATCCGCTAAGTTATAATACCGGAGCCGAAGCGGGTTTTTTGCCGGATAGTAAACAGGAGCCGGATATCCGGTATATACGCATATATATCAGGATGGATGTAACCCGAATTACACTTTACCGGAACCCAAAGTTGAAAAAATAACGGGAAACGGAAAATGAAAAATACATGCCCCCGAAAATTATCTGATTTTGCAATATTGTTAGGAATGTAAAATTTAGGGACGCGCCGATACCAGAATTTTTGCCGATGCCAAGGCTTAGCATTAGAAATACCTATAAAACGCTGATTGCTGATATACGTACATACCACGCTGTTACGCTCCTAAAGTAAGACTGGCCATCTTTATCAGATTTTCCAGCGTTATTGTAACCAAATAAACATTTTTACTGACCAGACACATAGATATGCGCCAAGAAATAAAATTGATAGCATTCAAACTTACTGTTATATGTGCAAACAGTACCGGCAAATAATCGGCAATTTTTTTGCAGTGCCAATGCCGACACTCACGAAAAGTGCCGATTATAACCGATGCCGATTAATCGGCACGTCTCTAATATATATGACAGAAAAAAATTTATAAAAGTCGATCAGTGGAATGGTACTTGGCAAAAAACAAACGATGGTTTCAATATTTTGAAGTTTTTTAAAAAACATCCGGCGAGTTAAAATACTGGAGACGGGTGTTGATTGTTTGCCGGAGCCGCGTATTCAGTCGCACCCTGTTGTAATATTTCTGTATAAAAAACACGAAGCAGTGAAACGTACCGCTGCAAGTTCTGCCGCGACTTCATCAGGATCTCGATCGGTATCAGCGGCTGCAATTTGGGGAGGTGTTGTTCGTTGCGGTGGAGACCCACCTTGCGGAGGTGACGGTTTTTTTTCGCTGTCAGATGTTGTCGGCGGCTGAGCCCGTCCACCAGCTTGTGCTCTACCGCGACCGCGTCCACCTGGTGCACCTTCTCCTGTAAGTTAAGAATATACACAGCAATTCATAGCTAAATGTTATATGGTGAAGCGGTTGCACTGGAGTGGTTCAGAAACTAGAAGCTCGCATGAACTATCATCCTATCATGCGTACATTCAGGTAGCAGCACATCACAATGCATATATTACGCATGTCTCGATTCCAAAATTTTTGCATATACCGATTTTTATTCTGAAATCAAGCCCATGCCATTTCCAACCTTAATAAGCCATGCTTAAGATAGGACATATACGTACTACATTACATGATGCGACGACTTAAACCCTAACCGCCATAAACGAATATAATTTTATGACAACGATTCATTTGAATTAATTTTTGCAAACAAAAACGCAAGAGAAATAACAGTTTCTCTGATCAGACACTGATACGCGCCAAGAATTGAGTGATAGCATACCAACCGACTGTTATATGCAAAAAGTACCCACAATCTTTTTGCAGTGCCGATGCTGTAACTCACGAAAAGTGCCTATTATTACCGATGCCGATTAATTGGCTCATCCCTAATGGCACGCTGCCAGCAATTTGGGACGGCGCCATGTCTGTTATTTGACAATAACTTGCTAACCGTTTAACACGATTGGGTCATGGTGGCAACAAAGGTTCGGATTCGGATTCGGCAAAAATTTTTGTTTCGATTCGGATTCGGTTGTGAAAAAGCCGAATCCAGCAATTTTCGGTAATGTTTTTTTCAGTTTTAAACAATAAAAAATTTTAAATAACTTATTGTATTAACCAGACGTAGTGATACATGTATTGAGCGAAGCGCGAACATACTTAAGCAATGAAGCTAACATGCAAATTAGTTATTAGCTAACTATTCATTTACCGGTTCAGGATGTTTGTAAACAAATTATTCAAATTCCTCGCACCCAAACACCCTTCATTAACCCTAATAATTAGAGAACTATTGCAAAAAGCCCTAATTTAGGCTTATCAATTGTTCTATTATGCAAATTAGCTATTATCTAACTATTCAATTACGTATTGGTTTTGAAGATTTGTATACAAATTATCCAGCTTCCTCGCGCCCAAAAACCCTTTAGTACTGAATTACATTGCTTGTAACCGTAATAATTAGTGAAATATCTTACAGAGCCCAATTTAGGTTTAATCAACTATGTATGCAAATTAGTTTGTAGGTAGCTAATAAACGGCTTAAAATTTTAAAACAACAATGCGAGGTTAATACCCCAGGATTATAGGCTTTCAAACAAAAAAAATTGATATTCTGAAACAAAGTATAGATATAACTGAAATTTGTAACATGCAAGATTCGGATTCGGTTTTAAAAATTCCAATTTGGGCATGAAATGATTAGGGGAGGCCATTAGAAGCTCAAATACATAGTCAAAAATTTTCAAAATACAACCATTTTTGGGCAAACACGGGTTGGAGATAACGGAAAAGACCGTGGAACGTTGCCCAAAATACGTATAAGGAAATCAGTGCCAACTCATGGTCAATTAGGATGTGTCTAAAACAAAACAATAGTGAAAAACTAGAAGTCTAGAAAGACGTATCAAGGAAGGCTTAAGCTTCACATTCACTAAAAAATCGCCCGAGTGCTGTTAACGCAGCCATGATTTCATCAAATTTCCAATATCATACATATATACTGCCTTCTAAATTTTCTGTAAAGATGAAAATTTTCCCAGTTTTCCCTGTCCAGCGGTTAAATTTTCGTTTTCCATATTGAGCGGGGATCCTGCTTGAATGCAGGAACAGAAACTGAAGTTTTACAGGAATTACGGCTGGAAAAACAATTCCGGTTGAACCCTTGTGCATATCTGGCTTCTCCACAGCTTGAAAATTTCCACCGGGGGCGTTTCGTGGAAGGGCCCCAGGAGTTTCCTGGGGGCAGCAGATTTTGGTGGGGGGCAGTTTTCCTGGGGGGGGGGCAGATGATCTCGGGGGTCCTGGGGGACAGGCTTAAAATTTTGTAAACCGACTTTTTGGACCATTTTTTCATTCTAGACCGTGTTTCCAACTCAACTAAAGATTACTCATAGCTCAACATGACAAAAATTTCTCGCAAACGCTAATAACAATAATTTTAACTAATATTACTGACAACTTAACCAGAAGTTGAAAGAAACACAATTATATAAAATATAGATAATCTATAATTGAAACTGTGATTAATACATATATATATTATATATTAGTCACAACTTCAATTTATCATAAGGCTCAGGCGGGTTGAACGTGCTGCTGCAAGGTACTTTCGAATGCTGTACGCCCTGAAACGGTCTTTATATAATTGTGCTTTTTTCAGTGCATTATTGAATTGTATTAGTTACTACGGGTACTTGTAACGCTATTAACAATTATGAGTACTCAGCGTAATATATAAAATGATATTTTGCCGAATGTCCGCCTCAAAAGAAGTCCAGGTCTTTACGTTTTTAACATTGAAAATTTTGGGGTTTAGAAAAGTCCTGGAGGCCACCCCCAGGAAAAAAAATTTGCTGGGGGCGGCCGAAAATTCGCCGGGGGACCTTTCCGGGGTGGCGGCAAAATTTTCGCCGGGGGGAAATAAAAATTTCGAAAAGTGCTGCCCCCCGCTGTTGAGAAGCCAGCATATTTACTTAATTAAATGTATATATACAAATATACCTGCACGACCAGTTGCAGAGGGTTGCCCTGAGCGTACACCCCTTCGTCCACCTGAAATAAAAAATGTATATATAAGTGTATATATTTATATATATATACGTCCAACAATAAAACGTGTACGTGACAAGTGGGATAGACAGGATGTTTTAATTGTTTTGTTTTGCAGTAGAAAGAGTGCGTTCTCAGGTTTTGTTCAGTGAAGTTTGGGTTAATGCGACAAACTTGATGTTTTCATAGGTATATACTACGTACATAATGAATTAGGTGTTTTGATACGCATGCGTTCTGTTTTTTCGGCAAGTAAGGATTATTATCATTTCGGTTTCCCTTGGCAGACAAGAAATTTGAAAAGACGAGTGAACAAATTAGCGATGATTTTTGGACGGTGCTGCAACGCTAAACAATCAATTAACGATTGTTATTTTAACTCAGTAAGTTTTCACAATTTGTTTTTCGTTTTCATCATTCGTATAAAATCAGTCACCAAATATTTCAATTTAACCACTTATATACTAACCAAACAACTGACCGATATGAAAGGTATCAAGTTCGACTAATAAGTTGCAACTATCTTTTAATGTTAAAAAGATTTGGACAACAATGTAAAAATTCCGGTTCCTGTGTTTAACCCTGCTATCTATACTTCATTTTGATCAAAATAAAACTCTGAAAGTAAAACAAAAACTCACGTGGAGGCACGTTACTAGACATATTAATGTATAATGTTCAAGTTCAAGTTATTACAACGTAATAATAAATGTAGCTGCAGCTTATCTCAACTTTTAATACTCTCAATACGCTGCAAAAGTGTAAAGGATATTTAAATAGAATATATATACAAAATATACGTATACATCTATATATTAAAAATTTTTGCGCAAAACCGAAGAATTTAACTTAAAAAGTATCTATTTTTGCCCGGAATGCTGCCCAGTTGTTCCAGAACATAATTTCCAGCAAAAATTGTCTGTTGATCGCTGAAAGCTGACCCCTGCTTGATCGTAACTTTCTTCCACGAAAATTCAAACAATCAATTCGTGTTAATTTTTGCGGATTTGTGATAAATTATGTCTAATCATCTAAATATTGGAAACTTTGTCTTAAAAATTGTAATCTCGAGAAAATTTCCTATAGGGATGGGCCGATTAATCGGCATCGGCAATAATCGGCAGTTTTCGTGAGCATCGGCATCAGCATCGGCACTGCACAAAAATTGCCGATTATTTGCCGGTACTTTTTGCACATAACAGTCAGTTTGAATGCTATCAGTTTCAATTCTTGGCACATATCAGTGTGCCCGGCCATGAAAACTGATATTTTTCTTGCGTATACGTTTGAAAAAATTAATTTAAATGAGCCGTTCGTTTAAAATTATAATCGTTTATGATGGTTAGGGTTTAAGTCTTCATATAATGATTAATGTAGTATCCTTCTGTTTATTAAGCATGGTGCTCTAAAGTTGGAATCGGCATCGGTTCGGCAAAATTAATTTCAAAATAAGAATCGGCATCGGTATCGGCAAAAGTTTTGGTATCGGCACATCCCTAATTTCCTGGTCCGGCAAACAAAACTTTGTCCCTGTTGCAACCTTGGTATAGGTACGCATTTTAAAACGCGTCGCCACCGAATGTTGTTTCCTGTTTATCCAATAGTCAAAAACAATTTATATAAGTTAGAAAACTTTTCTTTGCCCAACAACTCTCATTTAGAAGTATGAAATTTTTTCAAAATCGTAAAAAAACTTCAATCGTTTCGCGCATGTACTTTGTATACAGTCTAAATAGGAACCGGAACTTCAGACTTTTTAACTATGCAGCTGAATATATAAACGGGTCACGAGTGGTTTCGAACTAGCGGCCTTGCAATTTCGAGGCGAGCGCTCTACCATTGTGACTCGCAGCCCGCTTCTCCAAGTCGACCGTATCCTCCCGGCTATCATACATATGCCAAGGTGCAAAGCGTAACTGGATGCTA
Source organism: Enoplolaimus lenunculus (assembly GCA_030248215.1). NCBI lineage: Eukaryota > Metazoa > Nematoda > Enoplea > Enoplida > Thoracostomopsidae > Enoplolaimus > Enoplolaimus lenunculus. The sequence continues at coordinate 50,768 of JASANG010001076.1, forward strand.
TCAATTTCACTCCTCGGCGTATATCAGTATGTCCGACGAGTTGACATCGCACGTTTGATGTTCGATCCCCGCTCAGTGGGTGCTAAACGGAACTGGATTATACCAGAATCGGAACAGAAAATTCATAGTACCGGAATTGTAATCGGAAACGGAATCGGAACTAGAAATTTTGTGACTGCACGGATAATTTGTATGACATATATGTCAATTTACGGTGTCTGCTGGCTGGCGACAATTTTCAAAAAGGTGCATGAACAAGTTTCACGGATTAGAATTACTGATAAACTAACTCGTACAAACTAAGTAAAGGCATGTAAGCATGTGAGACATGCTTGTCCTGGTGCATATGCAATAACTGAATTGCACATTGTGTTGTACAGTCGACACATATAGTCGACGAAAAATGCAGTTGGACAGGCGCGCTACGTGGCGCAGTGGTAGAGTGTTCGCTTAAAAAGGTCTGATGTCCCTTGGTTCCTACCAAGACTGACATGGGGGCAACTCCGTGAACGCAATGGCAAATTGCCGCGCTATGAGCACGCTATCCAGTCGAAAATAGGATGGACGGTCAAGGGACGACCTTGTTAAAAATAAGGGCATGTAAGCATGTGAGACATGCTTGTCCTGGTGCATATGCAATAAATGCATTGCACATTGTGTTGTACAGTCGACACATATAGTCGACGAAAAATGCAGTTGGACAGGCGGGCTACGTGGCGCAGTGGTAGAGTGCTCGCTTAAGGATCCATAGGCTGAGAGTTCGATCCCCGCTCTAGCCCGCTTTTCCAGCTGTAGTTGAAAGGTCTGATGTCCCTTGGTTCATACCTAGACTGACAAGTAACATGTCAAAATTCCGATTATCGAATGTGCAGTCAGAATCGGAATCGGAACCCGTTTTGAAACTGTCAGACTTTTCTTGTCGGAATAATTTGAAAAAAGGAGTAAACCGATTAATAGTAGGAAACAAGAAAAACAAAGCGAAGCAACAACTATCCAACATGGTTGAAATGGTTGCAAAAGCCAGAAAGACATCAATTTTTAAAAAAATTATTTATTAAGACTTCGGAGTGTACAATATGATGTCCATTGTAATATATTTCGATATTTGTCATGGTTTATACCGCTTGGGTAGATAACCTTGCTTGCAAAAAATTTTCTAGTTTTTAGTGTTTTCAGTTTAACGTGTTCATATTAACCATAAACATCATATGTTTATTCTCTCATGCAATTTGTGAGTTACTGTGCTGCAACAGTTCAACGTGATTGGACAACGTTTAAATCTTTGTGCAATTTCAGTATTTAACTGTCCAACGAGTACTTCTGTCCGGATTGTACTACATCTATTTGGCGCCACTGATGACAAGCTTTCCCAATCTCACAGTGCGCACCGCATGAGCCCATGTTTCTTTTGGGGCCATGACGTTTAAAGGTGCAACTCCATAAGAGCAACAAAAGGTACCTATTTTTAACCGCTGATCGGTTTGCGACTAAATTAATTTAGCAAAAGCTGAGGCGGCAGTTATAGAACGGCCTTTACGCGGGGTTCACGTTATAACTGGGGCAGCTTGGAACACCTTTTGTCCAAGTTGATTCGAATCCAATATAAAATTTTATGATCCGAATAGCGGTTATGTAGACAAAATGTGCATGTCACATGACGTTTACTTACAAATCACTGATCTCAAGCGATCATCGTATGCAAATAGCCATTTGTCATATGATACTGCGATACATTTATGCGAATATCATATGATATTAAAAAATTCGAATAAATGTCATATATTGTGCAGGACAACGGAATTTGTGCGCGCTAATAAAACAGTAAAAAGTCAGATAATGCAACATTAAATGATTTCAAAAGTTGAATTAGCTTCTACGGTTTGGTTCTCGCTGAATTTTCCACAAAATATAATCCTAAGCAAAAATAATTCAAATTTCAAAGTTTAGTATCATATGACATTCTACAGGACAATCAAGCTAGTTTACCACAACTTTGCAGACATTTTCAAACATATCATATGATACTCGCAGACAATATTTGGAATATCATATGATATTGCAGTACAAACAGTAGATGTAACATCAGGATAGCAGACAATTCAAATTTTTGAATCTGATAGCGGATAAACGGTCACACAAAATGTTACCAGCTAGTCATAGGAACAAAACGTGTTCCAGGTTACCCCAGTTATAACGTGAACCCCGCATTAGGTCAATTGACTAAAATGTGTTCGAAACAAATTACGTCAAACTTTCCATATTTTTAGCCCTGGTTCTTTTAATGGCCCATCTGTAAAAGTTTGGATTCCATTATTTGACCACATAGATATAAATTTGACCTGTCTAACTTTATATAATACATATATATGCGGAAGGTTTTTGCATGTGAAATAGGTCGTATACCACGGAAATTGGCCCTGACTTGATTTATAGTTATACATTTCAAAAATTTTACGTTAAAATTTATTTAGTTAAAACACAAATATGGTCCGTATTAAAATGGCTTGACGCGCACCTGTGCGAACGCAATGACTTTCGAGAGCTGTAAAACAACCTGTAATAAGCCCTTAAAAATTCTTGCCACAGACAGTAGAGCCGTCTGTAGCTTTGCATAACACGTTCGCGCGATTTTTAAAAAATGAGTCAGTTTACACAAACAATATGTTTATATAAATAATCGGCAGTATGGCGCTGAAGTTTGATACATATCTGCAGTTGTGTTGCTTTTTTACCGTTACTAAAGGCAACTGCGGGTTGTTACCCACCGGTGGGTAACTATTGACTACGCAAGCAATTCAATTTTTTCGTAACCACAGTCAATGTTACCCACCCGTTACCCACCATATTCTTACCCACGGGTGGGTAACATTGACCACATTAGTTGAAAATTTTAAGGCTATTACGTGTTTTATATAAGTTTAGCTTAACGTCGTTTCAAAAATGTCTATGTATGATTCTCAACATAACACAGACGAAGAGGACGAACCGCAATCACTCGAACTGGGAATATATTTACCAGCGGCATCTCCGAAATTTGATAAACCAGTCGATTCAGATTCAGAATCCGACGAGTCGTATGTTGCAAGCGAAGAGCCGACTGAATCACGAGAGTCTAACAGCAGCAGTAGCGAAACTGACGATGGTGAGGGCAGCGATAGTACTATGCTTGGTGACAACGAACTGGCTACAAATTCCGAATGGCACAGTATTGATAATGTCGAAGGGAAACCCATATTTCATGGTAGAAGCGGACTTCAGATAAAAATTAAGGTAAAGAATTGCATGTGTAGCTGCAACTTAATCATGATAAATATGCGTCAAGGGTTAATTGATAGATATGAATTGCCTTGTGAGTGGAATTATTTAATCCGCATTGGCTGTAAACTGATATATTATAGCTCATGCTTGATATTTCTTGCAATCGTTTGCAAAATATTCATATAAATTTATGTCAAGCTTGAGAATGAAAGGGATGTTTCCTTGTTAAGACATACAGCTGAAAGTATTCGGTGCATGTAGTGGCTGCGACTTTTTGCTGACGAACTTGCACGCGGTAATAGGGCTTTAATCTGATGCAGAAAAATATTTGTAGGGAAGCGGGCATGGTGGTCAAGTGCTTGCTGTCAATTGCTTCAAAGCACTGGTGGACGAACACATCGTGAACTTCATTGCTGAAGAAACGAACCGGTACGCAGAACAGTATCGTTCAAAGCAAAGCGTTTCGGATCAAAAGAAGTTTGATAAGTGGTGGAGACCTACTACGCCGGAAGAAATTTATAAATTTTTGGGTTGCATTTTGTACATGGGACTTGTTCAAATGCCATCAATCCGAAGCTATTGGGCAAAGAGCAAGCTATACTCTGCAAGTATACTTTCAGGTATTATGCCGCGAGTGAGGTTTGAAAACATACTTCGATTTTTTCATTTTGCTGACTCCACAGTTGGCGGAGGCAAGTTGTTTCGAGTTCAAGGTCTGACAGATCGGCTTGTTGAAAACTATCAAAAAGCGTATTGGCCCGGCGAAATTTTCGTAATTGACGAGAGTATGATTGCGTGGCGAGGACGATTGGGTTTTCGGCAATACAATCCTGGAAAATCACATAAATATGGAGTCAAAGTGTACAAATTGTGTTGCATGTCTGGTTTTACTTGGAATATGATGGTTTATGAAGGTAGACAAGTTCGGCCGTCAAGTCTTCCGCACTCTGCAGACGTTACGATGAAGTTGGGGGAAGAGCTTTTTGACGAAGGACGCACCTACTGCATGGATAATTTTTATACAAGCGTGCGAATTGCAGAAATGCTACTTGCTAGAGACACTTATGTTTGTGGAACCTTACGCGTTAATCGAGCTGGTAACCCAAAATCAGTGACGCAAAAGAAGCTTCAGCGGGGTGAAATAATAGGTAAACAGAAAACTGTTTGTTTCAAACTTGCGGAAGAAACATATGGGGGCGAAATAAAAGTTTTGAAATGGCATGATAAACGTGACGTATTGATTTGCACTACTCGCCCAGATCATGGAGCACATTTAGTTGACACTGGCAAAACAAATTGGAAGGGCGACAGTATAATGAAACCAAAAGCGGTGATTGACTATAATAATGCGAAAAAAGGAGTGGACGTATCGGACCAGTTGGCAGTTTGTCACTCAGAGGTTCGCAAATCTTTAAAATGGTATAAGAAATTGGCAATTACGTTTCTTTGTGAAACAAGCGTAGTTAATGCAGCTGTTATATACAGATCAGTATTAGGACGCGCTGTGCCTATGTTAGAATTTCGGGAGAAGTTGGTTAGATGGTTTTTGTTGGGTAAAGAAGACGAAGCTGTTTCTCGTGGGCCGAGATCTTTTCACGTGAAAACTGTAGTTGGGCCAAGCACGTCTATGGTCACGCAAAGAGGAACCGTGAAAACAAGAAAAAGCATCGAGGAATCATATAAGGCTGTAAAAGGGCACAAGATGGGTAAAAAAGAAGGAATGGTTCGAAATGTGCGTCGACATTGCAGCCAATGTTATGAGCGCATTCGTGCAGCAAACCCGGGTTTGAGTAGGAATGAAGTTTTAAAGAAGGTTCCAAAGGTGGTATTTTTTTGCGAGACATGTGAGAAACAGCCATATATGTGTGTTCCATGCTTCAACTCACATTTTGTTGCAATGGAATAATTAAGAAATTAAGATATGGCGACGTTTCTCGCTACAATATTGCCGTCAGCTATCATTTTGTTTCCTTTATTGATTGATCTGTTTCAAATTAGTTTTGTTTTATTGGGTTCAATGGACAATGTTACCCACAGGTGGGTAACATTTAGGAAATCGCGAAAATTTGTTTCAACCCTCCGATCAAACACAAATGTTACCCACTGGTGGGTAACATACCTCCATCGTAAAGATTTGGCGATTGCTTGGCCAATATGCCAATATCTAATATATTGCTACAGACAATAGTACGCAATGTGTGTTTAAAAACCTCTTACGATCACCCACGCGTGGGTAACATTGTCGAACAATCACTACGAAGATCACCCACCGGTGGGTAACTTTGTCGCGAACGTGATAAGCTTTCAAATACATTAATCAAATAGAGTTAAAAGTACTGCTGCCGCCATATTTTTGTATTGTATGTGTATCCTGAAAGGTTTTTGGTAGAATAATCAGTAAAACATGATATATGTCATTTAGCAGCGCATGACACATGTAGCGGCTTGATTGTAAATTAGCTTCTTTTCGAGCTTTAGCGCCGTATGCTTCAGCTGCAAAGCATGATATTCGAATAGGAACTTTGGATCGAGTACTTCAGAATTTTGTGATCGAGATTATTCCGCTTGGTCGACAACCAAGCATTTCGATTGATGCCAAAAACGAACTGGCGGTTCTAATTTAAACTGTGGTTGTGCAGGGATTCCTGGTGACATGTAAAGAGGTCAGACATATTGTAATATACCAAACGACTTTAATCCTTTCTTGTCCAAACTTTAAAGAACGCACTGAAAATTTTTTAAGAGGATAGAAACATTCAGTATATCATAATTAATTCCACAAACAAGTTTCACGCCGCCACGACACGAAATCAGCGAAATAAACAATGATGCATATGTGCACCAGCCGGAACTCCACAATAATTAAATAAAAAATTGAAATAACAAATAAAACACCAATAATTGAAGAAATTCGTTTGGAAACGGTTAGTTTTGATGGTGATTGCGCAAACTACGGATTTAATGCATAGTATGGTTTAAATTTCCCCCAAAATTACACCTTTATACGGTTAGTTCCATGTTGATTCGACGTCAACGTTAAAATTCGGGCTCTTATATCGGGTCATGAGACAAAACTCGAATGTCATATGACATTAGCTTACAAACCAGTGCTCTCAAATGATCAATGTGTACAATAAGGGACGGTATGTCACGTGATACTGTGGGACATTTATGCGAATATCATAATATTCCAAAATTTCAACGAATATCATATAATATTCAGCGGGTCAGTGTAACCTTTGGGCACTAATAAATGAATGAAAAGTTGGTCGGTAGCGGCACAAATGTGCTTTAAATACCAAATACACGCCTGCAAATCGTTTCCAACACAAAATCGCTTAAAACCACAGCATCATAATTCAAAAATTCAAATTTTAAATTCTAGTATCATATGATATTCAACAGGACAATTTGGGTATGTTACCTCAAGTATGCAGACATTTCAAATGTATCATATGTTATTCATAGAAAATACCTCGAATATCATATAATATTGAAGAACAAAAGGTGACCCACACATGTTAATAGCAGACAAATACAAATTTTTGAATGCGATATAGAGTCTATGTGCAGACAAAATGTTACCCAATAGTCTAATAGGGACAAAACGTGTCCCAAGCTGCCCCGGTTATAACGTGAACCCCGCATTAGGTGGCGTGATGTCTGAAGTAATTGAGCTCAATTCCCGATCATGGTTCTTCGTTCTGTAAATGCCTGTGAAGTCTGTCTGGCATACGTATACGTATCAGGGTGCAACCGTAGGTGAAAAATACCGGAGCCGGAGGTGCGGCAAAATTAGGTAGTAAAAATGATGGCTAATTAGTTAATTTTAGCCAATATCTTCAATATGTTGTTATAAATAAATGGACCGTTGCTTTTTCGTACAGGAAAGGATTCCGTGACATCGTTTAGAAATACCTTGTGTCTTCGACATAAGTGAAAGTATAAGTTTGCGAAGTGGTCATTCAATTTTAGGTGCGCAAACACACAACTAGTTAGAAATACTTTGAACACTTTGAAAAGGGCAAAATTTCAACTTAGGAGGCCCATCATATTTAGTTCTTACTTCCAGTTTCAATCGCACAATTTCAACCATGCGACTTGGGTGGCCCATCAAACATCATTTCTAGAGACTCTCATCCTGACCTTCTATTTGAACTTTGAGTTGCAAAATTTCAATCTTTTTGGGGACAATATCACAACTGAAATTGTAAACTGTAAATTCAATTTTCGATAAGAGGGACAATATTATTAAATTGCTAAACGTTATGCTTCTCTTTCAATTTCCACTTTGGTAATTGAAGTGTCAAGGCAAAGCGGAAATTGAATTTGGAAAATGGCGCAATTTCCCATTGTCCTTGTTTAAAAAATCGCTACTGGTAAATTGAAGATCAAATAATGTTATCAATTAACTACTGGAGTTTGAAAAATCGATAGCTGTGGGAAATTGAAACAGTTTTGAAATTCAATTTCTTTCTTGAAGCGTTTTTCAAAGCCGTACTTGGAAACGGTTGCGTCAATTTTCCACACGGCGGGCACACGATAAAATGGATGACGCATTTTGTAGTTTAAGACGTATCATAAGACAATCTTCCAAAATTTGAATTTTTGCTAAAATTTGAATTTTTCAGCCAAATTTTGAATTTTCGCGCCAAAATTTAAATTTCAAACCGAAATTTGAATTTTCCCAAAATTTGAATTTCCCGCCAAAATTTGAAGTTTCCCGCCAAAAATATAATTTTCCCGCCAAATTATAAATTTTCCTGCCCAAGTATAAATTTCCCGCCATATACTGTAAAAAATTGTTCCAACGTACGAGTCCCTAAGTCTGTAGTTTTATTGTTTCCAAATTACATGTCCAAATGTCACTCATATCCAGTGTAGATCCCGCTGACAACTTGCACTCTTTTTAAACGACCTATGCTTGGTCACGTTGCCGTCCATACCCATGCTGAATTGTCAATACGTTATTTAAATGACAACTGTTTTGCCCAGAGTCTGTCAGAAGGGACTCAGCTTCTTTTATAACACGAGTTTGTTGGAAGGAACTTTGCTTTGCAGTTATACAGGTCTGTTCGAAGGAACTCGTATTGTCAAACACTGTGTCCCGACCTTTCGAAGGACCTACTGCCAAAACCCACTAGCTAATTACACCTTCTATGAAGTCCTTATAGCTTTAGGACATTGTCGTTTTGTCCCGCCCATAAAACCAGGTGTGTGGACAATTTTTACAGTAGCGTAGACAGTATTACGTGGATGACCCATACGAAATGTAAAATTACGGCTTCTTTACAGAAATTACAAAGAACACCAAGGTAGTACAGCACGCAACCCCGCTATACCAACTCTATTTACAGGCACTAAACTAAAGGGTTGTACTGGGCTGGCTATGATTAATCCTAAAGTCGGTCAGTTTACCCAAAGATAAAACATAGACAATTGCAACCACGTCGTCACTAGTTTGGGTCAGCACAATAAAATAAAAAAACTCACACATTGAGTAGTGAATTGTAAAACGTATGACACCTTTACAGGACAGAATCTCAGTGGCTCTCGATAAACCTGCAGGTTTCGAAAATTTAGCCGGACAGTCTAACTCTAAAACAATTTCAGGCTTCACAGCTAATAGCGCACGGAAAATTAAATTCCGAGGACTTAATATGTCACCAAAATATTAACCGTCGTGCACGGAGTACCTACGCCGCCTATCACGTTTCACAAGTTCAATTTTTACACCAATTCAATGTACGCAAAATTACTCCAAAATTCACAGAACTAACTCCGGCTCCCTGTCACTAAATTACTTAAGTTACCAAAATAGCTGCTAAATAACAGATAACTCAATCTAGCCCAACGGCACACACACAAAAAACCTTTAGCATAAATAAGCAGCACTCCACTATATACCTGCGCTCTCTACTGCTAGGTTCCAGCACTTATATTTTCGCGAAGCTAAAGGGTAGCTTGCACTTTATTGAATTATCGGAATTCCCAAAGAATTATTCGAAAATCAAAGGAATTCTTTTAATTTGTAAAACTGATAATTTTTTCTAATCAATTCCAGATGTAAATTTACTCAAAATTAGAGGAAAAACTTATTATGACTTAAAACTTCAGTTTTTAGAATAAATTTTGAACTTAAAATCTGAAAGAGATTCCTACAGTTAATTGTTTTGTCCTAAAGATTTATATTTCAAAACAAGTTTGATATTTTGCTCCCTAAATATTTCGGTGTTTTGGCTCCTTGGTCCACTTTCAAAACATCACTGAACTTTGAAATACTCTAAATTCTCGGAAAACCCAATGTTTTTGCTTCACCAGAGACTTTTGAGGGTCCTTCAATTCTGAGAATTACCGTTTTCTACATTTTATCAAAAGGGAATACTGGACCGTAATTCAAATTAAAAAATTATTCCACGTACAAATGAATACCTACACAAGTCCAATCATGACCCGTAAGAATGCCATAAGTTCAAATCCTACAGTCAAAATAGTTACTAACTTATAACCGTATCTCCCACCCCAATCTTACGGTATCAGCACGCAAAAATCCTATCTAGCGTAAAAAAATCACAGGAAACCCGTATACAAACTGTAGGGTGTTAATCGAAGCTAAAAGAATGCGCAACTTAACAAAAAGGGTACCCCCTAGTTTACTTGAACAGGGGTCAAATACGTCTGGTGATTGCCCCGTTTTCATGAACAGACTCAGCCAAAATTGTAATATTAAACTGGCTTCAACTTTAATAATCAGGGTTTAAACATTATAGATAGGTGAAAATCGTGACAAGCCAGGATCCATACCCTTTCAGGTAACATTTAATGTTTGCAGTGCGCAAGTTTTTTACACACAATTTATGCTTACGAAGCTTAGATTTATTCCTTAATTAAACAGGGGTGGTTAATTTTCCGTGTCTTGCTGATTAGCTGTAGAAGCCTGAATTCATTGTTTTAGAGTCTCCTCAGACTGCATATTTCTATTCCGGTCTAAATTTTCGAAACCTGCAGGTTTATCGAGAGCCACTGAGATTCTGTCCAAAAACACCCCCCAAAAAAAACAACACCCACCAACAAAACCCACAAAAAACCAACAAACAAAAAAACAAAACAAAAAACCACCCCCCAACTGTAAAGGTGAATCATACGTTTTACAATACTCACTACTCAATGTGTGAGACACAAACAAAAAAAAAAACACCCAACACCCCACACCAACACACCACCAAAACCACCCCTTTTTTTATTTTATTGTGCTGACCCAAACTAGTGACGACATGGTTGCAATTGTCTATGTTTTATCTTTGGGTAAACTGACCGACTTTAGGATTAATCATAGCCAGCCCAGTACAACCCTTTAGTTTAGTGCCTGTAAATAGAGTTGGTATAAAACACGAAAAAACACCCCCCCACCCCACCCCCCCCCCCCACCCCCCAGCGGGGTTGCGTGCTGTACTACCTTGGTGTTCTTTGTAATTTCTGTAAAGAAGCCGTAATTTTACATTTCGTATGGGTCATCCACGTAATACTGTCTACGCTACTGTAAAAATTGTCCACACACCTGGTTTTATGGGCGGAGACAAAACGACAATGTCCTAAAGCTATAAGGACTTCATAGAAGGTGTAATTAGCTAGTGGGTTTTGGCAGTAGGTCCTTCGAAAGGTCGGGACACAGTGTTTGACAATACGAGTTCCTTCGAACAGACCTGTATAACTGCAAAGCAAAGTTCCTTCCAACAAACTCGTGTTATAAAAGAAGCTGAGTCCCTTCTGACAGACTCTGGGCAAAACAGTTGTCATTTAAATAACGTATTGACAATTCAGCATGGGTATGGACGGCAACGTGACCAAGCATAGGTCGTTTAAAAAGAGTGCAAGTTGTCAGCGGGATCTACACTGGATATGAGTGACATTTGGACATGTAATTTGGAAACAATAAAACTACAGACTTAGGGACTCGTACGTTGGAACAATTTTTACAGTATATGGCGGGAAATTTATACTTGGGCAGGAAAATTTATAATTTGGCGGGAAAATTATATTTTTGGCGGGAAACTTCAAATTTTGGCGGGAAATTCAAATTTTGGGAAAATTCAAATTTTGGAAGATTGTCTTATGATACGTCTTAAACTACAAAATGCGTCATCCATTTTATCGTGTGCCCGCCGTGTGGAAAATTGACGCAACCGTTTCCAAGTACGGCTTTGAAAAACGCTTCAAGAAAGAAATTGAATTTCAAAACTGTTTCAATTTCCCACAGCTATCGATTTTTCAAACTCCAGTAGTTAATTGATAACATTATTTGATCTTCAATTTACCAGTAGCGATTTTTTAAACAAGGACAATGGGAAATTGCGCCATTTTCCAAATTCAATTTCCGCTTTGCCTTGACACTTCAATTACCAAAGTGGAAATTGAAAGAGAAGCATAACGTTTAGCAATTTAATAATATTGTCCCTCTTATCGAAAATTGAATTTACAGTTTACAATTTCAGTTGTGATATTGTCCCCAAAAAGATTGAAATTTTGCAACTCAAAGTTCAAATAGAAGGTCAGGATGAGAGTCTCTAGAAATGATGTTTGATGGGCCACCCAAGTCGCATGGTTGAAATTGTGCGATTGAAACTGAAAGTAAGAACTAAATATGATGGGCCTCCTAAGTTGAAATTTTGCCCTTTTCAAAGTGTTCAAAGTATTTCTAACTAGTTGTGTGTTTGCGCACCTAAAATTGAATGACCAGTTCGCAAACTTATACTTTCACTTATGTCGAAGACACAAGGTATTTCTAAACGATGTCACGGAATCCTTTCCTGTACGAAAAAGCAAC
>JASANG010001485.1:0-62785 GCA_030248215.1 Enoplolaimus lenunculus
TCAACCATCAAATCGCCAATAATCCAGCGGTCCCCAGCCGTCTCATGCGTCACACTCTCGCCAGTACGTTTCCAGATCACAATCGTTGGCATGACATGGGTCCACTCGACAACAAAAAATATCGCGCTTTGCTCAAGATCATCCATGACAAAGCACATCAAGATGGAATCAGAAACTACAAACCACCGGTCCTGTTGGGAGGCTATCCGCCGCCACTGTCAAACTAGGAGAAGAAACTGCCCAGGGGCACCCGTTGCAAGCTAGCCCAACTCCGTGCTGGCTACTCAAGCATCCTAAATAATTATCTGGCCAAGATCAACCATGATGTAGTGGATGCGTGCCCCTTGTGCTCCGCGACTCCTCATGACACGATACATTTGTTCAATTGCCCGGCCAATCCCACATCTCTGACGCCAGAAGCTTTATGGACGAAGCCGGTTGAAGCTGCCACACTCCTTGGGCTCGACATCAACGGTGACTCGTAGCACAAAGGCGTTACAGCAACAACATACAAGACAAAAACGTTTAATTTAACGAATAACTGCAGTACCGGATATATATCAGTAACGAATGGCGGCGGAGGGTGGGTTACAAATAACCAATAGTCCGTAACCGAATAACAGTGGGGGGAGCACCAGCTCGGGAGGATAAATATCAGTTTCCCCCTCATATTCGGGTCACTACAGTATTAATTTTAGGATCTGCAATTGTAACTGTTCGTTTTAGATTGCAAACCTATTGTTTATTTAGTAAAATAGAAGCTGTTACGCATTTGAGAATATGGGCCTTTAGTACTAAATAACTCAATCAACTAACACTGAACCTAGACGAATCATGATCGCGTATATAATCTGTTTGTTTTTCACAGTAAGACGCAACGCCTTGGATTTTAGCAAAATCTGCCGCATCCCGTGCTGCAGATCCTTTGAAGTGTTTCGTTTGCCGGCGACAGTACAACGCTTTGAATGTTGTACAGGCGTTTTTAGGGATCACACACAGGGAAACTTGGGACGGTTGATCGATCAAGATATGATTCGTCCATTGGCCTTTTTCGATCGGAAACGGACTTAAACGAGTCGGACGTGGTAGCAGCTCGTTGCGTAAGTCGACCGAAGAAAGGCAACATTGATTTGAGTTACGGTAAGGCGGAGGGAGATGTTTCAGATGATTAGGATTAATAATAGCCACGCGATCGTTACTAGCCAGCGGGGCCAGAGTGACAATTCTGTTTGACTTTTGTGGGTCAGAAGAATTTTGGGACAAGTTTGGCTCAGAAGTTTTACTTTTGCCAGGGGTGATATTATTGCTTTTCGGAAGGGAGGTAGTGTTATTTGTCGCAGAGGAAATATCACTTTTCGAAGGGGTTACGGGAATGGCGGCTTGGCTAAACGTAATGAACAGTGGCAGATCACGGGATATGGTTGCATTGTTGACAGTGTACGGTTGCGATGACACTTCGCGTCGTGGGGGGTTCAAAAATAGCCGAAAAGTAGTACAGACTATTAGCAGGCAGTATACAAGAAACAGTGCAAGTTTTCGCTTGATATGCATCAGTGGTTGAACAAAACGTAAAAGATTTTGAAGTTAAAGGTTTATGAACACAAAGCATTCTATGGTTTTGGCTAGGAAGACCAGTTATCTTTGGCTTCTAAAATAATTCTATACCTTTCAAGGTGTGATTATTTTGAATAGCTTATTGAGTACATGTATTGTTCGTAAAAACTCGGCTACTTAGATACCGCAAAGGAACACATAATGCGTAGAAATTGTTAGGTTTTATTGTATGTATAGAATAGTAACAGGTAAACCTAAGAAAAAGTAAATACTTGAAGAGTGCAACCGGAGGTGAAAAATACCGGTACCGAAGGAGGACAACAAATTTTGCCGGGGCCGGATCCGGAAGTGAGGCGAAATTTATAGTTAGTTAAAATGATGTTTAATTTGCTTAAATTTTAGCAAATCTCTGTAAGGTGTTGATAAATTGCTCGGTTTTACGCTTATTTTTTTGACGAAATCTCGTGCAATTTTTGCCCCGAAATTGGAACCAAACGTTAAAACGAAACTGAACCAAAGAAATAAATTTGGTAAAAAATACGCAATTTTTTTCTGCCGAAATTGCTTGAACCTCTGGCAGAAATTCTATACCGGAGCCGCAGGTCAACTTTCCGCCGGAGCCAGAGCTGGGAGCAGACCTCCGGTTGTACCATGGTAAAGCATTGAATGTAGATTACTTGAGAAACTGTTTAGAAATTCACCTGATGAACGTGTAGTGCACAAACAAGGTTGTATGATAACTAAAAGTACATTTTTGCTGATTTTGAGAATAAAACCTAACGAACGCTATAGTCAAATGATGCAATTGCCAATGGAAAGAACCGGGGCGGAACAGTATTATAAGCATATTCCTAAGCCTAAGCCTAAGCGTAAGAATGAGCATATTCCTAAGCCTAAGCCTAAACCTAAGCCAAACGAAAAAATTAGTCCAAAGCTTAAGCTTACGCTATTGCAGTCCCACAGAAATACGTTCCGCCCCTGATCTTTACATGGGCGGATGCAATTATACATTATGCTCTCCAAAAATTAAATCATCGCTACGCCCTTGTACACAAGAGGCCATGTGGGGTTAACCGTAGAAATTTTGAGGATAATAAAAAGAATTAATACTTTTTTACATTTATGAACAGTTGAAATCTGAGCACCTGGCGAATGAAACCATTTTTAGGCTTACAAATATGAAACTATAACTAAACCAGACCCCAAAGGCCGCAGAATATGATATTTGAACGTTGAAACAGTTGAAGTCGACAAATGTTGTCTAATTAGATTAAGATACTAGCAAGAATGTAGGTTATATTTCACAAATTTGCATACTATACACATACGATTTTATACTTTGAAATATTGGCGGAGGTACGGAATTTGGCCCCTCTACGAATTTAATAAAAAATAGTTCATTTTATAGATTTCTACTTGCTGGAGTTCAACGGTACTCTTCTATAGCTGCAGAGCCCAGTGTTCAATAGTTAGGGCCCTTAAAATTTTAACTTTTTACCATATAAAAACATGTACAAATAGTCAAATTTGTGTATGGAATAAACCTGGTTAAGCTTATATTTTACGAACATGTGTGATAGATACTTTTTATTCCAATCTGTGCGTGTTTGCACTATAATTTCGAACGCCATAAATGGACCACTTTTTATCAAAATCCTATGGGGTCCAGATTCCGTACCTCCGCCGAAATATCAAAAAAATTTCATGTCTTAAAAAGTTTCATTAACATTTCAAATTGAAGTCATAATATCAACAGTTATGGCCCTCGAAATTATAGTGCAAACACGCACAGATTGTAACAGGATGTATCTATCAGTCACATGTTCGTAAAATATAAGCTTAACCAGGTTAATTCCTTGCACAAATTTGATTGCTGTTTGTACATGTTTTATATAGTAAAAGTTTAAATTTAAAGCGTTAGAACTATTGAACCGAGGGCCGTGCAGCACTAAAAATGGTACCGTTGAGCTCAGCGCGTCAAAATCTATCAAATGAACACTATTTTTATTAAATTTCTAGGTTGTCCATATTCTGTACCTCCGCTGGAATTTGATTTAACAAAATTTTCTTCTTTCAAGAAAATATATTTTGGTTTTTTTTTTAAATTTTGTATTTTGTAACCGCAAACCAGACGAAAATAAATGTTTTCAATTTGAACCATATTCATTCGTTGTACATCAGGCAATTTGTTTTATGTGTACTGCAAAGTCGCATATTAAACTACGACGCCATGTATGTATTAATGTTTCTGAAATTGTTGCGACGCGTGTAACAGTACACTGCACAAAATGGTGAGTCAAATTGACTGTCTCCGAAATAGCCTCTACGGGACTACACAAACTGAGTCAAATTTGTCTCCGGCAGAGTCAAACTTGCGACTCAGCGAGTTGAATTTGACTCTGGCGGAGCCGAATTTGACTCAGTTTGCGTAGTTACGTAGAGCTTATTTCGGGGAGAGTCAATTTGACGCACCGTTTTTTGCAGGGTAAAAGCATATTTGTAAGACTTACCGTCATCGAAAGACTAAACCACACCTACACCTAAACCGAAATCTAAGCTTAAACCTAAGCAATAAAAATAAGTCTAAAGCTTATGTTTGCTCTAACTGGAAACACGTTGACCAAGGAACGTTTCGTTAAATACATTCCTTGAATCGGCTTGTTTGAGGTAAAATATCGGTAAAAACGCGATGATTTGAGTGTGAATTATGCAAATAAAACAGTCTCGTAAAAATTTGAAAAAGTTTGTGTTCAAATCGGTTAAGATTAATGTCTTAACATTTAAATTTTTAATCAATAATTTTGCCAAATTTGCCTGGCAGGGTTCGACCGGAACCAAACCGGTAGCTATTACGAAAATTAGGTTAACGCGGCTGATGCGGAGAGTAAGTTTTATATCAGATAAAAAGGCTTTCATCAACGAACTTAATAGTATCGAATAAAACTGACAAAAACATGGCCAATGTTACTTTAAGGGGCGTAACTGTAGATTAAGCGCATTTCATAAGCCTAAGCGTTGCGAAAATGTGTTCCTAAGCCTAAGCAAAAAATGTAATCTAGAATCTATACCTACACTTTTATGGACCCATCAGAAACTTGGACGCCCTTTAAAGTAACATGGACCGAAAACATAGTCATACGATATTTCAGTAATAACAAACGCACCAAATAAAAGTCAAGTTGATACTCAACGAGATTGCAAAAACCGGCATTAACCAGCAATTGCGGTTTGTTATCATAAAACCTGACTAAAAGCCTTCCAAACCGGAACAGGAACCAAAACCAAAAATTCTGGTCATTGCGGCCCACATGAGCGGTTCCCACAGATAAACTCTTGGCTTAAAATGCAAGCAAGCATTCCCTTTTGTATTAATTATATGCATTACTTATAGGTATCATAGCAGCAAAAGAAAGAATAATGAATGATATTATAATTCAATAATAAAATCGTTCTTTGTTTCGTTAGCTTCTTCATTTATAAGTTAGCTGCTTCAGCGTAAGGATAAGCATATAGCTAAAGCCTAAGCCTACACGAAAAATTAGTCTAAAGTTTAAACTTATTCATTAGAATCTTGTGGCAAAACGGCAGGGTTCCAAGGTTAACATGCGTCAGGCCCCGTTGCATACTTAATTGCAGGCAAGTTTAATGACGGTCGAATTTTTGATAAAAATGTCCGACGACATCGTGATAAAAAGAAACAGCCAATGTTACTTTAAGGGGCGTAACAGTAGATTAAGCGTATTCGTAAGCCTAAGCCTAAGCGTTGCAAACATGAGTTCCTAAGCCTAAGCCTAAGCAAAAAATTGTAATCTAGAATGTAAACCTACTCTTTTATAGATCCACCCGAAACCTGGACGTCCCTTAAAGTAACATGGGCTAAAATATAACAATATATAACTGGTTAACAATCACATTACTAATTTTCATAAAAGTGTATTAATATATTTTTTACTTATAATGTTACGTTTTTTGCTGTTCTGCTATTCTGAGTTGATAATCATTCGCTTTCGGTCCCGATTCGATATGGAACGAATTACCCGCAGGGTTCCTGGACGTATCAGTGCACTGCAAAAGATAATGAGTCCAATTGTCGTTCTCCGAAAGAGGCTTTTCGGGACTACATAAATTGTGTCAAAATTCGGCTCCATCAGAGTCACATTTGTCTCACTGAGTCGCACGTTTGACTCTGGCGGAGTCGAATTGTGACTCAGTTTGTGTAGTCCCGAAAGCTTATTTCGGAGAGAATCAATTTGACTTACCATTTTTTGCAGTGTATCTTTGAGCACATATTTCATAAAATCAATAAAATGAACTTTGGCTCATGTAAAAGATCAGGGGCAGACCGTTTTTTCGTCGAACTGCAAATTTAAGCTTTGGACTACTAGTTAATTTACGCTTAGGCTTACGCTTAGGCTTTTGGCATACGTTTGGGTTTAGGCTTACAAATTTGCAGGCACTACTGTTATATTCCGAGTTTTCATATTAGCCTGAAGTTCTATATAGAACTACAACCTGTAAAGTCAACAGCAACTGTATTCTTTAGGTTAATTGTGCCATGGCCTAAAAAATCTAAAGATTAAAAAATATCGAAAAGGAAGGTTTATTCGAAGACCTGTGAAAGTTTTGCGTTCCTGATATATATATATATATATATATATATATATATATATATATATATATATATATATATATATATATATATCATGATTACACCACCCATGTGTACGATCCTTACATGAAAGCATTCAAACACATAGAAACTAAAGCAAAAATATTACAAAAAGTTTATACGACTAAAAACAAACAGTGAAAATATTCTTGAAATATTCCACACGGTTCGAATTGAAAATTTTTTTTCACGGCCATAAACTGGCTTTTGGCTGATTTTGCTAGACTTTAAAACGTCTACAAAATCAAAATGAAAATAGAATTTAAAAAATATTGCCATTTTACGATTCATATTTTCAATATAAATTATAACCAGCTGTTTGTTTACGTTCATCATTGCCGAACAACAATTTCACGGCTATCAAAGTTGAAATAAATAATCATATTTGTTAATTTTAGATGATACCTGAACAGTTAAAAGACGGGTGAAACTGTACCGGTGATTCTTTCGTTTTTATATTCTTTCAAATACAGAAAAAAATGAAAAACCAGCTTTAATGTTTTGCCAGAAACAAACAAGAAATGTATACGGTTTTAAAGGCTTAACTGGTTGGTATTGAGTACACTGTAGTGACACGAATAAGAGGGGGGACTGATATTTATTTGGCCTCTCCAGAGGGTAACGCCCTTGTTATTCGGTTACGGACTGTTATTTATTTTTGACCCACGCTCCGCCGCCCTTCGTTACTGATATATATTCGGTATTACAACTATCCGTTCAACTAAACGTTTTTGCCTTGCACCTAAAAGCTTGAGCGAGAAATACACGGTTATACCTTGGAATATTACTTTCAAAATTTAAGTACGCTTTAAAGTTTCGAACTCGAGTTTATTTGGTCCTGGAGTCATTTATGCACTACAATTAGGGATAATTGACATTTATAGACTCTAATTAGGGTTTAGTGACTCTATCAGCTTACGGAGTCCTATTAGGGAAACGAAATTCTGTTGATTGGGGCTCAAAATTGGGACTCCCCTATTATTACCCACCTCTTATTCGGGACACTGTACACTGTAAATTCAAATGAGTTGATTAATCAATTCAGCTAGTGAGTTGGTTATTTCTAAAACGTTAACTCACTCTTTAGTTGATATGATTCTCAATCTGAGTTGAGTTGACTCTGGGTGGGTTGGTTAATTAACTCAGAATGAATTGAATCAACTCAAAATTCTGAGTTCTGACAGTCCTAACTCTGACTGGGTGATTCAACTCATTCTGAGTTAAAATCAACTCACTGAAATTTACAGTTTAGCTAGCCAATGTAAAGATCAGGGGCGGAACATTTTTCTTCAACATTACTATAGATAGAGCAAGCTTAATTTTTTGCTTAGCTAGACTTAGGTACAAACTCTAGCTTATGTTTTAGGCTTAGCTTAGGCTTAGGCTTCAGAATATGCTTCTTAAACTACTGCTACGGCCCTGTTCCGGCACCATGTATCCTTCAAATGTTGTATCGCGCCCTTAGAGGGCCGCTCATTTTAGAGAAACGAAACTGAAACTATTTTCGTAGATTTTGATTGTTCGCAAAAATTACATTTTGTAGTTGAAAATTATGGTGTTCAACCGATACTGTAAAATGTCGGTATACCGATACCAAAATTTTACCAGTATCGATACCGAACCTGTTCTAAATTCGATACCGAACCTGTTCTCTATATCGATACCGAACCTGTTCTCAACATCGATACCGAACCTGTTCTAAATTCGATACCGAACCTGTTCTCAATATCGATACCGAACCTGTTCTCAATATCGATACCGAACCTGTTCTCCATATCGATACCGAACCTGTTCTCAATTTCGATACCGAACCTGTTCTCCATATCGATACCGAACCTGTTCCCAATATCGATACCGAACCTGTTCTCCATATCGATACCGAACCTGTTCTCAATATCGATACCGAACCTGTTCTCCATATCGATACCGAACCTGTTCTCCATATCGATACCGAACCTGTTCTCAATATCGATACCGAACCTGTTCTCCATATCGATACCGAACCTGTTCTCAATATCGATACCGAACCTGTTCTCCATATCGATACCGAACCTGTTCTCAATATCGACACCGAACCTGTTCTGCATATCGATACCGAACGTGTTCTCTATATCGATACCGAACCTGTTCTCAATATCGATACCGAACCTGTTCTCCATATCGATACCGAACCTGTTCTCCATATCGATACCGAACCTGTTCTCCATATCGATACCGAACCTGTTCTCAATATCGATACCGAACCTGTTCTCCATATCGATACCGTACCTGTTCTCCATATCGATACCGAACCTGTTCTCCATATCGATACCGTACCTGTTCTCCATATCGATACCGAACCTGTTCTCCATATCGATACCGAACCTGTTCTCAATATCGATACCGAACCTGTTCTCAATATCGACACCGAACCTGTTCTGCATATCGATACCGAACGTGTTCTCCATATCGATACCGAACCTGTTCTCAATATCGATACCGAACCTGTTCTCCATATCGATACCGAACCTGTTCTCAATATCGATACCGTACCTGTTCTCCATATCGATACCGAACGTGTTCTCCATATCGATACCGAACCTGTTCTCCATATCGATACCGAACCTGTTCTCAATATCGATACCGAACCTGTTCTCCATATCGATACCGTACCTGTTCTCCATATCGATACCGAACCTGTTCTCCATATCGATACCGTACCTGTTCTCCATATCGATACCGAACCTGTTCTCCATATCGATACCGAACCTGTTCTCAATATCGATACCGAACCTGTTCTCAATATCGATACCGAACCTGTTCTCCATATCGATACCGAACGTGTTCTCCATATCGATACCGAACCTGTTCTCAATATCGATACCGAACCGGTTCTCCATATCGATACCGAACCTGTTCTCAATATCGATACCGAACCTGTTCTCCATATCGATACCGAACCTGTTCTCAATATCGATACCGAACCTGTTCTCCATATCGATACCGTACCTGTTCTCCATATTGATACCGAACCTGTTCTCCATATCGATACCGTACCTGTTCTCCATATCGATACCGAACCTGTTCTCAATATCGATACCGAACCTGTTCTCAATATCGATACCGAACCTGTTCTCCATATCGATACCGAACCTGTTCTCCATATCGATACCGAACCTGTTCTCAATATCGATACCGAACCTGTTCTCCATATCGATACCGAACCTGTTCTCAATATCGATACCGAACCTGTTCTCCATATCGATACCGAACCTGTTCTCATTATCGATACCGAACCTGTTCTCCATATTGATACCGAACCTGTTCTCAATATCGATACCGAACCGGTTCTCCATATCGATACCGAACATGTTCTCAATATCGATACCGAACCTGTTCTCCATATCGATACCGAACGTGTTCTCCATATCGAAAACGAACCTGTTCTCAATATCGGTACCGAACCTGTTCTCCATATCGATACCGAACCTGTTCTCCATATCGATACCGAACCTGTTCTCCATATTGATACCGTACCTGTTCTCCATTTCGATACCGAACCTGTTCTCCATATCGATACCGAACCTGTTCTCAATATCGATACCGAACCTGTTCTCCATATCGATACCGAACCTGTTCTCCATATCGATACCGAACCTGTTCTCCATATCGATACCGAACCTGTTCTCAATATCGATACCGTACCTGTTCTCCATATCGATACCGAACCCGTTCTCCATATCGATACCGAACCTGTTCTCAATATCGATACCGAACCTGTTCTCAATTTCGATACTGAACCTGTTCCACTCTATTAAAAATATACCATTATATTTCCAACTCAATCTCTTTTGCCACTGGTTCAAAATTTGCTATTGTTCATTAACCACAGCATGAGCCTGGAGCAGAGAACAAATCTTTTATTGACTAAGTATTTCGAAATTTCGTATTCGACTCTATTGGGCACCTTGTTTACTATCGTATATCAAAATCCGGTACCGGCAAGAAATCGGCTTCAGGTTCGAATGCATCGGTGTTTTGGTAGTTAATTTTTATATATGTTGGGCCTTTTGTAAGTTTATTACTTATTAGTAGGGTGTAAACGAGAAAATGAATACGGTTTGCGATCAAAATGGGGAAGAGAGAAAACGGATATTTATATACTAGTCAGCACTGTTGCATAAATCTGCAACTCTCATAATGTACTGGACCGACGGCTGGTATATTAAATCTTCAACAGAAATGTTATTAAGCAAGTCTAACTGGCCGCAGAACTTGGAAGAGTTAAGGCATGCTATATAAAGTACTTTCTATATGCACAAATTCTAGTTTAGAACCATATGTAAAAATATAATAGTTAATTAAAATACCGTAATGTCAGGCTTGTTTACTCATGTGCTGGAACGCTGTCCAAAATACGGATGTGGGGCGTTACAGCTTTAATGTACAGATATAAAAGTTTTAAAGAGGTTTCATTTTGATGCCGACACAATTGAGGCATGCAAATATTCACCTAAGATTTCGGATGAATTTCGTAACGTTTATTTCAGATCGAACAGTTGTGTAGCATGTGTAATAAAAAATTGCCCCATATATATATATATATATATATATAACGTTAGCAAATACAGCACCATTGGTATTTTCCAAATCATTGCTTTACTTCCGGTCCCATTTCAAATCCTAAGCCTAAACCTAAAGCCTAAAATCCGGTTGCACCCTTAAGCATCAATTGTTATTTAAGATTTTTTATTTTTAAATAAGTATATTTCAGGTTTCCGTTTACAGCACAATTGTATACCTCCTCATTGTCGGCACTTATAAAGACACTATCGTCCATACATTTCGTATAAAATAAAATGATTTCTAGCAAACAAGTTTAGCAGAATCAGCAGAAGTTCGTTTCAAGTATTTCTAAATAAACTTCAAGTACGAAATATCACTGTTCCGTGATAGCTGACTTGCTTTTATGATACAAAAACATAAAAATAGTATAATAATTTTAAAATCTGCCAAAAATTACATGTAGTGGTCAACCCAGAAATTGCCGGACTGGGGGTACCATACGATATAGAATAGCAAAAAAACTGCGCAAGCGAACAAAGTTAGAAGCGAAACGCAGAAATTTTAGTACTAAATCTTTATACAAAGTATGCTTGTTCGAGATGGTTGGTGTACAGTTGTATTATGCCCTTACACCTTGGACACTACGGTGCAAAGTGATCCTACAGACTTTTCGCAACATTTCACATTTCGTGAGCCGATTTCAAGATGAGATCAGCCATTTGTTGTGAAGTCGTTCGAAACTTTGATTTGACAAAAATTTCGCAAAGTCGTTTTTTTAATTTTTGTTTCGGAAGAATTTTCACTTTTATGCGTTTCTTATGAATTTTGTTTTTCAAACTTAAAACCGTACAAAGCAGCTGGCATATAAAAGTTAAAGGTGTCTGGTCAATATAACTGGGTGCAGAATTAGAAAAATAAATAGCATTTCGGATCCGAATAGTGACAAGATTCCTTCGGAAAAGTCGCAATAAATGTTGTATATTTATCATTTTATCAAAAGAAATTTGAAAAATTTCAACTGTGAGTCAACTCGTCAGAACTGCCAATTTAAATTCAGTTTCGCAAAAATTCGGGCGGTATCGAAAACTTAGTTTTATTTTCGTGCATATGAGAATTGCATATTTTATTCAATTCTTCCTACGGTAACATATTGGTGAAAAAATTATTCAAGGTACACACAAAAAAGTATTTCTGAACCTATTCAGAAAAGTATTTTCAGCGATAAAAAAGAAATTTTTTGTCTAATATTTAAAGACAATTTTTCTAAAAATGACACGAGAAAGTTTATTTCTTTACTTTAATGCAATGATTTTCAGACTTCATTTCAAAACTTTTTTCGCAAATATATGTTATAAACAGTAATAGTTTTCAGTGCACCTTGTTAATCATATTTCTTAGATATAAGAAATTTTTCTTGAATACCAAATATGTTATTTTGTGTGTATGGGAAATGACGTACTGTAATGACTCGAATAAGAGGTGGGAGGGGAGGGTAACAAGAGTTGGTCCTCATTTTGAGTCCCAATTTATAGGAGTCCGTATCCCTAATAAGCGTGCGTTTAGCGGATAGATTCCCTAAACCGTCATAAGCGTCCATAAATGTTAATTGTCCTTAATCATAGTGCATAAATAACTCCAAAACCATACAAAATTGAGTTCAAACTTTAAAGCGTAGTTAAGTTTTGAAAGAAACGTTAATAAAAGTATATTAACCTTGTATTATCGCTCAAGCTTTTGATACAAGACAAATAAACGTTTAATTCAAAGGATAATTGCAGTGTATATCACTAACGAAGGGTGGCGGAGCGCGGTTTAAAGATAAATAACAAGTAGCTGAATAACAGAGGGGGGTACTCTCTGGAGAGGCCAAATAATTATCTGTCCCCCTCTTATTCGGTTCACCAAATTCGAAAGAAACATGAGTGTTTAAATATTTTATTTTTTAATTGCATACACAATTATTGTAAAATTTTTAAACCAATATTTTCAAATCTAAAATCAAAACAAAAACTCAAAATAATAATTTCAGTAGAAAATAAACTCGCTCGTGCAGTTTCGTCTTTGTACTAAAGTATCACTGGTCATAGGTGTTGTACAAAGTTGAGAATACCAGTGCGGCACTGTGTGCTTTGAATCTCGTGCCTTATATTCTCAGCTTTGTACACCATAATTGCCGGTTTAGCACTAATAGGTTTTTTAACAAGTGAATTATGGCGTCTGTTATCATCAATTTAAATTTTGAACTAGGTCATCCACTGGCTTTTAAAGTTATAGGCCAACGTAAACAACAGGGATGGAACAGTAATCTAGCATATTCCTAACCCTAAGCCTAAACCTAAGCGTAAGAATGGGCATATTCCTAAGCCTAAGCCTAAACCTAAGCGTAAGAATGGGCATATTCCTAAGCCTAAGCCTAAACCTAAGCGTAAGAATGAGCATATTCCTAAGCCTAAGCCTAAACCTAAGCGTAAGAATGAGCATATTCCTAAGCCTAAGCCTAAACCTAAGCGTAAGAATGAGCATATTCCTAAGCCTAAGCCTAAACCTAAGCGTAAGAATGAGCATATTCCTAAGCCTAAGCCTAAACCTAAGCGCAAGAATGAGCATATTCCTAAGCCCAAGCCTAAACCTAAGCGTAAGAATGAGCATATTCCTAAGCCCAAGCCTAAACCTAAGCGTAAGAATGAGCATATTCCTAAGCCTAAGCCTAAACCTAAGCGTAAGAATGAGCATATTCCTAAGCCTAAGCCTAAACCTAAGCGTAAGAATGAGCATATTCCTAAGCCCAAGCCTAAACCTAAGCGTAAGAATGAGCATATTCCTAAGCCTAAGCCTAAACCTAAGCGTAAGAATGAGCTTATTCCTGAGCCTAAGCCTAAACCTAAGCCTAAGTCAAGCAAAAAATGAATCAAAAGCTTACGCTTACTCGTTCTTTTGTAGTCCCACAGAGAAACGGTCCGGCTCTGATCTTTACATGTGCCAAGCTTTATACAAAAAGGGTAACAGCTTATTTTCCAATCCGCCCAATCAATGTTGCTACGCCAAGTATGGAAACAAGGGAAAGAATTTGGAACGAGCGTTTATATGGGAAATTAAGGAATACATATAATTGGGAAACGTCTTGACCAAAGGTGTCGACATTTAACAGGCTTTTGTATAACTTTCTGGATACTAAAGATCAACAAATTTATTCGCCAGAGGTATGCTTCGCTTTTACAGAAACATATTCATAAATTTTACCATCCCGAAATGAAACGCTGACTAGCTAGTAGCTGTTCTTTGGTAGAAGACGTTTAAACTTTATGAAGCCTTGACTATGGGAAAATTTAAGATAAATTGTTCATTTATTCAAATTATATAATTGTTGCTTATTCTTTTTAAAAAACCTGCCGGCATAATGGTATATCTAAATATCGTTTCATCTGTAATACTGGCAATGATGATTAATATGGCTTCAAGTAAGTGATTTTAAATTAATAAACTTGTTGTCAAAAAGTTTTTGAAAGTTTTCGACTTAAAATAGAAAGGTGTAACATAAATATTAAAATTTGGTTGCCAAACGTGCTGACACCGCTGCAATTTGTTCATCACTGTAAGTAAATCAGCTGTTGTTTGACTATTCGCTGGTTGAAACTTGTGTATTTAATATTCGTGCAACAGTTATTGCATACTCGAAACTTGCAGCTGCAAAAACTTGCACGTGTGAATTATAATTTCAAATTGCAAAAAAGATTGTGCT
This sequence comes from Enoplolaimus lenunculus, assembly GCA_030248215.1. Lineage (NCBI taxonomy): Eukaryota > Metazoa > Nematoda > Enoplea > Enoplida > Thoracostomopsidae > Enoplolaimus > Enoplolaimus lenunculus. The sequence goes on from JASANG010001485.1 coordinate 14,508, forward strand.
GCATGATGAATGCATCTGTATATTTAAAGCAGACTTGGGCATCGGAAAAACAACAAAGAAACGGGTTCTCCCGTTTTTTCTAATCTTGATTTCAAGGTACAATCGAGGGTCTGCCACTGTTCCGGCGAAAATTCACTCCAGGCTACGGTTCCAACTCTGCTAGAAAATTTCTGGAAGTTCTTGCATTTGTATACGGAAATTTTTTTAGTAAATTTCTTTTGAACGTTCGTTCAGTTATAATTTCGACGAACGAATTTTGCTTCAACTCCAGTTTCGATTTAGACAATTTTATCAACCTCTGTCTCCAAAAGTTTTCGATGCTGGTTGTATCCAGATATATTTGTACCCAAGCAAAATGGTCTTATTTGTGAACAAAATCGCGGCTAAAATCAAACACTTTTTGTTTTTGAGCCAATGTATAGAACAGGGTCGTGACAGTAAGTATAATGATATTCCGAATCTTAAGCCGAAGCCTTACCGTCCGACTTTTATACCTAAGCTGTCTAAGCCTAAACAGCAAATTTAGTATGAAGCTCAAGCTTACACTGTTGCAGTGCCGAATAAAACGTTCCGCTCCTGATCTTTACATGTGACTTTTGTGTTTTAAACTTTCAAATTTCATGAAACTTACAAGTTTATTTCAGGCGCTGCCACAAACCGTGCACAGCTAACAACAACAACAAATAGCGCTTCCGGTATTCTAAACCGGATACTGACGTATATGTTCGTGAACCGAGGCCCAAATGGTCAATTTGGTTCCAATGAAATCACCGCAAACTGGTTCGATCCAGGTCAAATTTTGTTAGGATTGTCTAAATTTAACGGAATTCTAGGGACAGGCTTATCGGATGGTTGGAAAACTTCAGGAGGGCTGCTTGGTGGAGGCTATCAAACTGAACAAAGGGTTCCGGTGTTGGGAATTGGTGACGTGTTCAGTAAACGGCAACAGTACGATTTTGACTGGGGCAAGCTGCTATTTAACGCTAATCAGCGTGTCGGAGGCGGCCCTTTTGAAAACTTGTACTCGCAAGGCACCAGAATTTCGCTGCCTGTAGTTCGCCAGCTGGCAAAATTTATTCAACAAAATGAAAAAGTTTGAATTTTTTAAAGCATACCTTACTTCGTTTTAAATTGTATTTTTTTCCGCCAATGCAATTGGGTTGTATATGCAAATATCGAGCATATGCCTTAAATTTTTTACCATCCTTTTTACATGTTGCAATTATTAATGCACTGTTTGTTGAAGTCAATAACTGTCGAGTTTAATTAATTGCACTCAAAAATATTTTCAGCGCAGCCTTCGGGACAATAAGTATAGTTGAACTGTTAATTCTAAGGGGTGCCGAGCCACCCTCCCCTGACTCCCTGCAAGTTCAGGGACCCTAAGGATGGGACACTGTCGCCGCCTAGCAATTCATTACTGTAACACTTATCCTGCTCAGCCTCAGCGCTCCTTCAAACTGGGGTTAATTCTAAGGGGTGCCGAGCCACCCTCCCCTGACTCCCTGCAAGTTCAGGGACCCTAAGGATGGGACATTGTCGCCGCCTAGCAATTCATAATTGTAACACTTATCCTGCTCAGCCTCAGCGCTCCTTCAAACTGGGGGTCAGGGGGGAGCTGCAACCCCCCCAAAAGAAAATAGAAACTGCCCCTACCACACCACATTCAGGCGCAGAGAGGTGGTGGAAGACCAGGGACCGTATGGCTAGCACACCCTTGTATAGAGATTTGTAATTGGACCCAGAACTCAATCAGTGCTCCCAAAAATTCCTTTGGCTTTGATGGCTTGTTAGCCATTAAATAATCAAACTTTCTTACATTAGAGCAAACAGTGAATCATGTTATCCTATTTAGCTCGACATTATACGCTGTAATTCCATATTTATTTGCGGCTTGATATTAATGAATATTCAATATATAAATATGTTTATAACATTAGCCGGGCACCAAGAAAAAATAATGGAAACGAATATATGGTTATAAAGGCCAATATTGCTTTTAGGACTGTAACTCTACATTAAGCATATTCCGAAGCCTAAACCTCCTACTGTAGTGACCAGAATTAGAGACGGGACTAATACTGGTTTTGTGCCACCAGAGGGTACACCCCGTATTATTCAGTTATGAATCCTAAAGCCTAAGCAAAAATAGTCTAAAATCAAATCATACTTTATTGCATTCGTGTGAGAAAATTGGGCGGTCCTAAGCGTAGCATCGGTAGTGATGAAAATGACGGAAATGAAAAACAGACATTTAAGGATAAAAGTTAAAAAAATCTATTATTTACTGACAGAAAAATTGCTCAATATATACGTAATTTATAACTAATTTTGAGCATAAAAGAACGAAATTTCCGGTATTTCTATTACGGAAACGGATACAAAAACAGGCATCGATTTTTACCGTAAACGGACGTCCGGTTACACCTTGACTGCAGTATAACACTGGGTGCAGCATATCTAATTGAAAATCTGTATGATTCTCAATCATTACTGCATCAAAGTAATAGCGTACGAATAACGAAATTTCCGATATTTTTATAACCGAAACCGACACTGTTTCCCAACGTTTAGGCACAGTATATAATCCTAAATAACAATTTGATTAGTTTCCTGTTAATACAATACCCTAAAAATAGCAACTTAAGTCCAGCAACCAGACAGTAAACAAGCACACAGTACAGACAACCATCAAACGGTTGACAAACCAATAACAGTTGGAAATATTCTCTCGCATTCAGCATTAAATAGTGAGGACATCATTACTTGAAATCATAAATTATCAACGGGGTAACGCCCTAGCACCCCTCCGTCGCGAATGAGTACCCTACGTGAAAATGACATCTGACCACCTTAACAGTTTATCCTTATTCTTCGGCTGCATGGCAAACATAACTAAAATAGGACACAATTTTAAGCACCACAATATGATACTTAGTTTAGTTGGTTAAAGTTGAAACTATATTACTTAAAACTATTCAATATAAGAATCTGACGGGTAATTATCTATTGTTTAGGTTTCTAAAGTTGTTGTTTTTGCTGCTTCAAATTCGTAATATTGGCTGGATTTCCGAAAACCTACTTAAGTACGATTTAATACTTAAGTACGGTCGAAGTAATTTCTTAACTGTTTTGCTGTTTTTAAAAGCGTACTTCAGTTAACTAAATACTTAAGTCGCTGACTAAATTTGATATACTACACATTAACCGCTCAGGCATACTAACCTTGGTGTAATTGAGAATGTAGACTAATGATGTGTCCTTGATATAAAGCAAAATTATTAGTTACTTATAATGGCAGTGGCCGATATTTGGTGTTTCTTTGGTTGTGCTCTAAAATTTAAGTACTTACTTAAGTCAGCGAGTCAAGTAATTACTTAAGCATAACTTAAGTAAATACTTAAGTAAGATTTCAGAAACCCAGCCATTGTGATCTAAAGGTCGTTGTTGTTCATATTTTTCGGCACGTAACTCGTCACGAGATTAAATGCAACAATGTTTCAAGCAACCTTTCGACTAGCGTTTACGGTCGCTTAATATATTAATATATAAACACCGGTACTTTGGATCATAAACTAAAACACAGGCTAAAAATCCCAAATATCACAGAATAAGAGATAACACAAACGCTCCCATATATAAGGAATATTCACAACCTGCTCAGACTACCAATAACTAACGATTTCAATGTTCAGCTCAAATTGATATACAGAATAAATACCAGATAATTTCGTATTCCTACTACGTTTGTTTTGTTTAAAAATACCACCTTGATTATAGAGAAATCGACACAAATTTTGTCATTTTTTTCACATCGAAATAAAAACAACATACCTAATTTCTCTCAACCAATCCAAATCGTTTCTGCTTCGACCAAGCTACAAACTCAACCAGATTTAACCAATTTGAAAGCCATTTATAACTTGAATCATATAACAACTTACGTTATTTTGCGCATTCAGCCAATCAGTAAAAAAGACCCAATTCGGAACTGGAAAACCGAATTAAATTTCAAACTATAAAATTTCAACTTTCCGTTTAAACACCACTCTCTATTTACAGTTAAGTCATCAATTTCACATTAGATCTCTTCCAGAATGCAATTGAGCACGTCTATGCCCCATAGAGTCTTCATTAGTAGGCTGAGTATACCCCGGATCATTGCTCCGAACGCCCTGGTTCATATGGTCGTGATCATAAGGGCCACCATGCTGGTAAGAATAGGTCTGACTAGGATTTTGATAATGTTCATACCCAGCGTTCGATGCCGCAAAATGCTGACTCGATTCGTGGCCAAATTGATAACCCTGGTGCTGAGAGTATGTTCCTCCGTTCCCATGTTGATAACTTACTTCCTGTCGCACATCACCGAACTCCTGCTCTGGGTATCCTCCCCATGAATGCGTCTTTGACCAGCTACTCCCTTGTCCTTCCATATGCGAACTACCATATCCGGAAGCAACTCCCTGACTTCCATTATCGAAAATCTGAGCGTGTTGGGTGGCATTTTGAGTCGGTGTAGACACTTCACTGGCAGGTCCGCGAGACCCTGCCACTGAAGAATTGGCACTATCCGGAAATGTTCGCATTACACGAGGGTTTCCAGCAGAACCTGGGTCAGAGGGTGTTCCGGCACTCCCTGGCGTTGCTAAGGCCATCGGTGTCGCAGCTTGTGGCGCTGATAAATCAACTGGAACACCGACAGCTTTCAGTATTTGAGGCAATTTCTCTTCATAGTCAAGATGTCCATCGATCTAAAAGACGAAAAAATATGAAAAGCTTAAATTGCATGACAATAATTTCCTAAATTTTTAAAAAATATACTCAAAAATGAAATAAATATAATCTATCTTCAGAAGGCGTTAACCTGTGCTATACTAAGTACGTCATGATCATCTGTAGCGTTCGTTGAGGCTTATCCTAACACATCGCTTACGTTCCCATAAAACACAGGCTTAAACCTACAAAAATGGTTTTAGACCTGCTCTATAAATCAGCTTGGCATATTGCTAAAAGGGGGGGTAAGGCCTCCCTCCCTTGGCCAATTTCCCCACCCACTCATAAAATCCCCATGTTAAACCCAGGGCGGTAACAAAAGTTAGGCTCCAGTTTCAGATTCAACAAGAAATGCAGTTTCGAAATGGAATTCGGTTTTGAAAAAAAACCAAATCCAGCAATTGTCGTGTACACCTGTTCATGATTTCGAAGCTGAGTTGGGTCAGGCTAAATTAATTTTCGAAAACTTTTCGCACCTGAAGTTCGAACCTAAATTCATGTTTAATTGTCTTCTGGTTTCGATATTTCAATATTCACATGTTTCTATTGCCTGCATAACATTAGGTTTGCAAAGCCGTCACTTTGAACGGCTACATTTTTAACTTTACGCAATACTAAAAATTTGACAGTCAAGGTTCGAATTCGGAATTTTTAACAAAATCTCAAAGGATTTAGAATCGAATACGGAAATGGTCAAATAGTAGTTTCGGTGCAACCCTTGCTTTGCCGCCCATAGAAAAAATCTTGATGGTTTAAAAAATATTCAAAACGAAAAACCATGAAACATAGGTTATCGTTACCTCTAAGCCTTCGAAATAGTAAGTTTAGCAAAAAATTTGCAAAAATACAAAAAATGTACGAAAAATTCAAATTTTTAACTTATCTCGGGGAACTTTCTAAAAAACCCTCTCCCCGATTCATCAAAACTTTGCGGGTTGAACCTTGGGCCATAATTCAAAAAGCCCTCCCCGACACTCTAAGTTAAGCTACCAAAACGCCAGATTATAAGGCATCAATTCTCACAAAACCTATCACTAAAACTGGTGACAGTACTTAAAGTCCAAATATTATTAAAATTTTGCTTCAAATTAACGGCAAAATTCCGCTAGACAACCGCGATCTTACAATATGCGACAAATCAAAATTGACGATTTTCGACGAGGTAGCTTTGACCGCACTCAATCCAGCGATACTAAACTGAATGTTCATTGTCCGATACAAAAATTTGAGCAACCAATCTTTGCTGAAACAAAACATAACACCAAACAAACGCAATAAAAACAACATTAAAACATAAAATAAGTAAGACTAACGAAACGCAAAACCATAATATGAAACCAACATAAACATCATTCGAAATTGCAAAACGTTTAATAACTCAATATTTAACTCAAAACTTATACGGTTTTTGGAACAGCTCCATCATCGCCAAACAGTTGTTATGTTGTATCAAAAAACATACATGAAAATATTTCGACAAGACTGGCTGAAAATTATACACCTCTTCATTGTTTTCTCGGAACAGCTGTTTCAAATATTCAACAGGAATACAATGGCACGTTTACTTACGGGCAATATCCGTTAATCACACGGCCGGCGACGACACCACAAATCGAATCCCATTCTTTAGGAGACGCGCTCACTGGTGCACCAACCATCACTACATTTTCAATAATATTCGGTTCTTCTACAAAGGCAAAATCAACAATTGTTTATGTCATATTCTCAAAATGTGTCTAGCACCTATCACCAGTTAGAGAAAAGTCTAGACCCGCTTACTAACAGCATAATTCGAAAGTCATGAATCATTGGTTCGAACATTGAAAGCCAATCAGAAACTGGCGATCGGTGCCAATCACAATAGAAAAAGACCCCAAAACCTAATTTATAGCATTGCCAGTTCGCGATAATGAGTACAACTCAGCTTGTTCTATAAGTCACGTCAAACAATTTCAGTTCAGCCAGGTGAATATTTGGATACATCAACGCTTTTGGTAGAAAAATAAGACATGTTTAAAACTTTCAGACTTAAAATATGTCCGTTTTCCGTTTCTTTTCTTTTAACAAACACTATAGGTTTCCGTTATGTTTACTATCCGCTTATACACTGAAGTGTTCCGCTGAAGACCAACACAATTGTTTAACTTACTATTATGTTTTGACATTTCCAGTAAACAATGGTAAATCACACGTGCGCCAAGACTAAATCCCATTAGTGTCATTGGCCGTTTGCCCTGAAAAATGTTCAACTAACCATATATTATGCAAACACATTAAATGACACAGCATGCAAATCGTCCACTTGACTTGGCAATTTACAAAATAATTTTTAAATTCAAAACCACCCGGTAACAGCCAATATAAATCTGTTATTTTAAAAACATTTTACGCGAGTCCACCAGTTGCCCCATAAAGATGTTCTGAAAAACGCTATTACAAAACTGCGAAAAATCAAGCAGAAAAGCAACTTCATGAAACCGCAATTCTACTTGTAAGTTGTGAATTATGTAAAAACTTAGAACAAAATGCATTCAAACTTGCATGTTGTCTACTGAGCAAAATAGTCGCTAAATGAGTTCCAGCTTCGGTTGCTCGTTTAACACAAACACTCCATGGATTATCAATGACAGTTCCGACGCCAACAATTGCCGCAGGCCAAGCAATCGCCGCCATCATTCCTAAAATGCAACAAAGACAAAGGCTGCAGCTTTATTAAACTGAACCCATATTCTCAAATGCAGATAGCACCAATCAACAGTTATCACCAGTTAGCGGCATGTTTTCAACGAACTCTACATAAGTAGGGGAAACGAAATGAAAAAATAAGTTGAATATCAAACCTTATTATTTACTGGATCAAATGTTACAAGACATTCCCCAACTGGCGATACGTGCTACACATATTTGAGAATATGGGTCCAGTAATCAACATTCTAAACAAAGGTAAACACATATTGCAAGTTAATAATAGATCGTCAAACCGTCAATTCGCCGCAGCTGCGGTGTATAAATTTTGCAATATTGAATAGTGAATCAAATTCAAAAAATTTGTCAAATTTCTAAGCTCACCATTAACTCGATATTTCAGAATGTCAAACCAAATTACCAACTGGTGATAGTTCCTACAACACAGCCATGGTTTTAAAATTAATTTTTAAAAATCAGACAATTTTTGATTTTTGTAAAACCGTCATCAAATCGAATCGGAACGGCAATAACATAAAAGACCCGTTTAGCGTATGTTGAACTACTACAAATGCAATTTTTGCAATACCTGCAAGCGCAGTTTCCATCAGTGTTGTCTGTATGGCGTATGTGACAGCAATAGACGTCAAATAAGCCATCGCGTTGCCCAACTGAGCTAAATATTTTGACTCGTAACGCAATGAATATTGTTCACGTGAAATTCTGACGTGACGCCACGGATAACTGAACGCATCTGAAAATAAAAAATGTTGCAGAACAGCTTTAAACTGATTGAACATTCAATAACACTGCAATTGTTGCAGGCTTAATCTTATTCACACGTGCAAGTTCAGATTGTGCAAGGCTTCCTATTAACTGTAAAATCAATAACTGCTATGGTTCCAAGGTTAATCCTAATTACACGCGTGTAAGTTTTGCTCAAAAACAATATCACAGAACTTGCATCTGCGCGTTCTCCTCGGTGCCAAAACTTACATGTATGAATAGCGCTTTATTGAGTATGCAAAGCTTTAGTCTGCCCAAGCCTGAATGCTTTCTATTTCATTGCATTCATTACACATCTAATTTCAAACTAAGGTTCAAACACCCAACCCTTGCATTAACGGTGTTCACCGTCACGTCTTGGATATAGGAGCTGGACACTCGAACATACGAGCTGGACACTCGAGCCTGAGAAGGCTTTCACGTCTCTCGAAGATACCTGTAACACCGTGCATTGCGCATTTATTGCAGGCATACAGATAGCAATCAGTCACTTAATAATGTGCTACACAAAAATAACACAAAACTTGATAATAATTGTAATCTTCAGCTAACTATGAACCAGCACACCACACAAATACCATATCGATTTTCCGGGATCCACCCACAGACTGCCAGTGCAACGTGCAAACTTTTGCCATCACTCAGCGTTTCAATTGTAAATTCTTCCAGTGCACCGACACGACGCTTCATACGGTAGCCTGAAATTGTGTAAAATCAAAAATCACAACAAAAATAGCTCCGAACTGCATTTCCAATAAAAAATACGTTTCCTCAAAAATTCTAACCGAACCTTACGTACTATTTACAATTCAACGTGTGCTCAATTGGCATTACTCCTAAGGGAACATTTTTAACTGCACATCGCTAATTGCCAAATTGTGATAATGGGCTCACAAACAAACAAACTACGACAGATAACGCTGCGCTAGCCGTAGGTAAGTTTATATGAGCCGATACGTAGTAATGTAGTTGTAGGATCTTGAAATGGGCAATCTCTGCTTTGTTTACCTGAGTGCCTTTTCTGGCTTTAAATACTAGATATCCGTTAACAAAATAACCGTTTTCCATCTAACTACACCAAATGAGTACGCAAAGCACTAGGAGCAACACCAGTAGCGTACTCAAGCGCTACCCCGGCCCAGACCACCTCTTAAATTTTTCGGTAAAAATTTTCAAAGGTTTTGAATCACCATTAAACGGTTCAGGGGTCAATCGATATCAAAAGGGCGCACTGACATGGACATGCCAATTTTGCATGTATCGATACATGTGCTTTGCACTTGTGCCGAGCGTACGACTTACCTGTCAATCCAGCGCCAGCAACACCAAACAATGAACCAAGGACTGCTGCGCCGGCTGTTGTGGCAATTCCAGCCGCCGCAGTTGAACCAATCAAAACACCAGCGCCGGCCGCGAACAAAGGCGCTGCAAGGCCACCAGTTAACCCTAAAACACTAACAATTAGCGCTAGGTTTCTGAAACCCTCTATGTTCTCAAATGTGTGTTACAGCTATTACCAGTTAGTAATCGGTCATAATAACTTTCGAATCAGTAAATGAGGAGCTTTGAAATTCTGCACATTTTTGAGATTTGATTTGTCGTACTTATGCGCAAATTTTGAGACCAGCAATATTGCTGGAGTTCGTCAGTTTGAAAACCTATTAAACTGGTGATAGGTGTTATACACATTTGAAAATAATAAGTGGACTACAGTTTTAAGTGAAATTATATATCAGCGAGAAGACTTAGCCAGTGCCAACAGTAATCCATTTCCAACAGTGGAATCAGATTTACCCTTGCAAAAACCTTCTATGGTGTCTTTGAAAGAAGCTTTCAGAAGGACGAATAGTTGTACACATACACTAACTCTCATTTTCCCAAAACATTATTTGAGGGGGCGCACTGGAAACATTTTAACTGCGACAAACAATGCACAGAACTGGGGGCAGTTACGTTCATGTAGCGAGGGGACACCAACGGGCATAAAGATATCCACCACCGGTACAAAAGATAATTCAGATAAATTCGCGATTTCTTTACACTTACCGACTAATACACCGCCTACCACGCCAGTAGTCCCAATCATTGCGTATCGTTTGATTTTCTTTGTTCTTTCCGCTGCTCGCCGTTGTTGTTTCTGCTCCCTACAAATTACACAAACAAATATTTTGCAATAACTCTACGATACCTTCGCTCCGTACGCAGTAACGACAGCACTAAAATGTACTGCAAGCACAAAAACTACGCGATACGAGTCTAATTTTTGGCGAATATCAGCTCAATGCGTCATGCAAATAATATATCTAAAAATAATAAATAACACAATACTTAAACAAAAAACGTCTGCTTTCGTAGTAATCTGGATAGAAAAACTAGGGAACGAAATTTGGCTTCACTTTTTGTTCTATTATTACCGTTAGAAATCTATAGTTGCGCCTCGGGTCAACGGGTTTCCCAGCCTCCAGCTACCCTCACATTGGAAATTTATTCCAAAATTCTTCTTTTCCACCTACGACTCACTAAGTACTCAACACCAATCACATGACAAAGCATGCAAAAAACAACAATAAAAACAATAAATCTAAAACACACACAAAACAGACGCAACCATAAATGTAACCAGTCGTAGTTGGACTACACGTATTAATCCGAGCGCTGACCCACTTACTGACAATATGCTCAAATGCAACAATTAGAAATAATTAGTAAAATAACGTAAAAAAGTCCTAATTAGGGCTTAGCTAACTAAGCTGATAGGCTAATTAGGCAGTAGCTAAGTAGCTAGCTATTCATTTATTCGTTTTGGAGACTAAGACACCCCAATAGTGAACTAATGTAAAAAGTCCTAATTTAGCCTCAACTAATTGATGTGCAATATTAATCTGTAGCTAATAAGCAGCTTAGAATTCTAAAACCCAATGTGAGGTAAACACCTCTCCGATAACAAGCTTCTAAACAAAAAAGTTTATCAAAATCGGTTCAGCGGATCCTGAGATACACGTGACACGGACACACAGACGGCCCGACATCCACCTTTGGATCCCTGAACGGAAAACAAAAAATGCTTCGCGAGACTCCGAGCTTCGCCCCAAAATAATATTTAAATGAATGATTAGCATTCTTTCATTAGTAGACACCTTAAAACAACTAGAAGTAAAACTGCACAGCTACATCACAAACCGTAAGACAAAAACGATACGTACACACACCATTGACTCTTACCCAGTAAGCTCGCTATCACCATCTCTAAAACGAGTCAGTTTAAAGACAAAAACTGTAAACAAAGACTACCCGTACGTGGATTAGTTACCCGACATTAAACCTTTATCTCAAAATTCAAAAAATCGACTAAAATTTTTCGCTTCACTGCTTCAAACGTTACAAGACCTATTACCAACTGGTCGCAAATATTCTGACATACTTCAAAACCTTAGTGGAATGGAGGGCAGGCAATACGGTGTTCCTTACTCTGTTTCCGGGTCCGGGGGCGCATGGCCCATCGAGACTGCGAGATCATCTTCAAAGCGTTCTACTTCTGCCCAGTCCACTGCTAACAACGCTGCAATATGCCGTCCAAGCACTCGTATACGTGCGTCGTAGTCACCTGAAAGTTTGCTGCGAGCTGCAAAACATACTAGGTCTTCTTATAACCAAAGAATCAGTAAAAGTAATGTAAAAAATATATCACTGCTTCTAAGGTTTGTGCTTAAGCTTGCAGTATAGCGTTGTTTATACTATATTCTCAATCACAAAATCAGAAAAACAGCATCATATTAAGATCATCATATTGACAATTTCAGCGTTCATTTTTCGCTTTAAACAAAAACACTACCCCCGTAGTCAGATAAGGGCAAAGGGGAGGGGGGGCTCAACGCTAAACCCCCTAAACGATCTGCCACCCCAGAAAAATTTCCTTCAGCGTGTCAGTCAAGAGAACTCCTTCAGATGCTGTCCCAAACTGTTTTGACCCCGCAGCACGTTGGACTTGATATGGGTGTGAAAAATCAAAAAAATTATCACAAAGCAGCCAAACATCGACGGTTTGACACCGGACCTTTTTTTCATTGGCTCGAAAATTACAATACCTATCACCAGAACTAAATAATATTTTAAGCCTAAAACCCATCAGTTTCTAGCAGACCACATGAAGTGGCTTAAAATGACTATAAAGTGTACCTGTAGTAATAAATGTAGTAATCAAATCGGTAGGAATAACCAACGCTCCATCGCGACATATTAACGGCTCAGCTTTCAACGTGTCTATTGACGGAACCAAATGTTCACTTCCGGCGGACGTCGACGTGAGTGTATATTGAGCTAAGGCTACAAAGCTCTGAAACACAAAAAACACTAAATGAAATATAAAACATTATTAACATTAGATTTGTCAATCATAATCCGCACACCATGTTTATGCGATACACATCACTGGGGGTCGATGTAGCGTAGGCGCACCAATATGTATTAGATAGGATATTCACAATATGGTGTTAATTCTAGGTTCCACCCACAAAAGATCGTATTCCAGCACACCGACCCCCCTCATCAAATTCTGCGTCCAAAAACAATGCTCGTACGAATCCAATAATAATTTAACATCGATTTTTGCAGTCTGATTGCTCTAATACTATTCCCACCCTGAACATTTTTACGCAACTTTGCATCAAAGTGCATCATTTCAAAGCAAATACTCACACCTGGAATTTAAAAGTTTACACAAAGTAACTTCTTAAATAAACGATTTGCCTTTATATGCAAATGTCAATATCATGCGTGTAAAATCATGAGATAAAAGATAATTCATTATTAGAACCTAAAAATAAACCGGTGACTGGTTGTGTCTTTTGTTTGAACACCGAACAAACCAACCTGAGTGTCCGTCCCAATTTTAGGGCTCACGACTACACAATCAGACTAAACACAAACTGTAAATATGACATTTTGATTACCTTCTTTGGCAATTGTAAATGTTCACAGATCAATCGAAGTGACTTTTCACGGAATGCTCTGGAAAAAATACTAATACATCGGTGTTATAAAGTTGGACGAACGTACGGAATATGGACTACACATAAGTGTCTAAGATCAAGTGACCTATCGCTCCAGATCTAATACTGAGTTCAACAGTACGTTTGAATCATAGCGCTACAACGCCGACGGTTGAAAAATCATGCCGAATGAAAGTTTTGTGCAAATCGGATGAATATGAAAACCGCTGAGTTCAGCACGTCGCCACGAGGTCTATAAAATAAGCTACTCGATACGGAACCCTTATTGATTTTTCGTTTAGAGTTGCTCCGGTCCTGCCGAAGCTGGTTTTGCTCTCAAAAACAAACCAAACCACGAACACAATTCAAACTTTAAATCACTTTCACAACAGAACAACTTACGAATTATAATCCTGATCGAAATCTGCTGCAAGCACAGAAGCGCAAAGGGATGCATAGGCATAGCAACCAGCTTGACTCAACGTAGTTTCATCACCGATACAGTTATTCACGTGTTGTTGTTGTTGTTGTGATACATCTGACGCAAACATCAAAGCTTAGGCTAAATTACTAAATTCAATTATATAATATATACTGCCGTACAATACTTAATTATGCGTACTACCTAAAATAATAAACAAATACATTAAAACAATATATATTCAGTGTGCAACCGGAATTTGAAAAAAATTACCGGAACCGAATCCGGAAAAGTTAAAAATGCATGCTACCGAAAAATTCATTTTATTTTAATTCGCTTTTTTTACTGTATTATTGGTGAAATAACCTTAGTTGAAAACAGGTATTTATTGAATTAATCTGCTGTATTTTAATTTTTCCGTACCAAACTGAAGCGAAATCTACCTTCGATGGTTTATTTTGGGTAATTGTCAAGGTTTATATACATACAAATAAAATCTATTTCATTTTTTCGTTACGTACTAATTGAACAAGTGGCTTTAAAAACGTTTGCTACAAATTACCAAATTTAAAAAATGACCAAAATTTAATACTACCGGAATTGCTAATTCCGGCAAAAATTTACCGGAACCGGAAGGTCAAAAATGCCGACCCCATGTATATTTATAATATATAATACATATAAATATATTATATATTGTATATAATATATTATATATTATATGTATATAATACATTATATATATAAAATAGTCAATTCAGCAAAATATTATATAAGCCTAGCGCACCAGCACGTATAAGAGGGGCTGTGGGGCCGTGGCCGTTCCTCCCCTAAATGTCATGTAGGCCCCTGAATTTTTAGCTAATCAAATTATAAGATACCCCACTTACAACATATCAGTTCTATTCCCTTGAATTAATCTTGAAACAACCAACCTATGTACGTCTTATTAATATTCATAAGCATGTGCGTTATTTAATTATCGCTATCGCTTCGCCAAAACCAAAATTTGACTCTTTTTTCTACAACAGCCACTAACTCAAAAAAACCTTAACAAATCGCATCGCACCAATCAGTTTCAAGCACCCCCTTATCAGTGCCGGAGCAGGCAGTAGTGGGGGCTCCCCCCACATTCCAGAGTGGGGGGAGCCCCAAACTCGCGAGCAAAGCGAGCGAGAAGCCAGATATATTTAAAAACTTAAGCGGTTTTTGTTTCAACCGGTTACGGTGGGGCTTCTTTAGCGGCGGGGCCCCCAAATGAGGGGTATGGAAGTGGCTGCTCCGGCCCTGCCCTTATCAACTTTCCAATGCAAGCTGTTTGGTAGGCGCAGCCAGAGGAGGTAATCATCTGGTGTCGAAACCCCCCTTTTTGGATTTTATCAACGGTTCCAATTCTCAATTGTTCTTCAACATACCCCTTCATCAACTTTCCAATACAAGCTGTTTGGTGTGTTCTACGTCGGCCTCAACAACATATTTGCCCCCAGGCGCAGCCAGAGGACGTCATGAGGTGTCAACCCCATCTTTCGGAGTTCATCAACGGTTCCCGTTCTCAATTGTTCTTCAACAGCCCCCCTATCCAAAATCCTCGCTACACCCATGCATTTGACGATGGCATTTTTACAAAAGCACAATTCAGGCCTCGTTAGATTACATTTCCCTTCTCAGACTCCAGCTGTAGTCCGAGTCCTAAGCGGCCTATTCGGACTCAATGACTATAAATACACCGGGTCGTTAATTTGATCACAATAAACCGTAAGCATTTAAACCCACAACTGCGCCGTAAAATGTTCCTTTGACCAAGTCGAGTACGGCTTAATTCAATTTAAACGAATGTCAGCTGAAATTTAAAAACGCGAGTTAAACGCATAAAATATAAAAAGAACAAAACTGCCGTATAGACCCTGTCTATTGAATAGAACACACAGTCGTGTCAAAATACTACTGAATTTTTCTGTTATTTTCGCTCAAACTTTCGCGTACAAGTGTTTTACACACAAAAAAAGATTGTCTTAAAATTTGAAGACTCTTACTTTCTTTTAATTTTCACGGCATAAATGTCTAGCATTTCAGACATTAATGCAGGTCACAAATTTAATGGTTAAAACATAAATGACTTATACATATGTACCAAATTCCGATTGTCAAATTAGTACAAACGACTCGGCCCGCTGAATCTCACCAGTAGCTTATAAGCTTAGCAATTTTTGAAATTGACCAAAGCAAGCTCCGAGGTGCTACAAGCACATTCACACCAAAACACTGTCAATATTCAATATGGTCATCCCAACGCAATCGAATCTTTTTATAAACGGTCAAACCGTCCCAAACCTGAAATTTTGGATTCCACCTTTACAATCCAATCGTTGAGTTTTTACTGCGAAGCCAAGCATAAAACACTAATCACACACAAAGTACTGCCTTACCAGCACCATTATCAAACCCAAAATAGCCAAAAACACACCAGTCACAGGCTATAAGCCGTGTTGCTTATAATAAGCGAGGTCTCTATACAAGCTGATATTGCCAGCAACAACCAATAATAACGCGTTTACATGACTGTATCGCTGCGTCCAAAACACTACTCCATCATATTAAAGTGTACAGTTACCCGGTGTCTACATACATATTGTGAAACACAGGACCAAAAAGGTCGTAGTCTCGGAGGACGCCAGCAAGACAACCGAAGGTGAAACAAAACCCGACAGCGGACGTCAACAAAGCCTGCCGGCGGATCCGAACATGAAACAGAATTTAGCAATAAGCATAGCATGGTTGTGAACTTCCTAAGTTTAAGCAATAAATAATCTACGAAATATCGCCAAAACATGAGTGTTTTTAGCCTTAACTGCCCCAGAGTTACAAATCAGCTCAACAAGGGGCACATTTTTTATATACAAATACAAAAAATTTCATTACCGAAATTGCCGGAACTTCCGGCAAAATTTCAAGCGGACCCGGAACCGGACATACTTTCAGCTACTTTTAACTTATGTAAGCAAGCGAGAGTTAAGCGCATTTTTGCATTAAATAGTTTCAATTTATGTGTTTATCACCAGCAATTATGCACTTGATATCAGAGGAAAACCTTGAGCACGCTGAAAATACAGCAAAAAATAAATTATTTTAACATATACAATATCCGGTTCCGGTATCCGGTACATTAATATCCGATTGGAAACATTTTGGGTGGTGGAAGAACTTCCTCTGGTGGAGGGCTTAAAATAATCGGAGGCCGAAGGCCCAACCAAACCTATCTCGAATCTCGAGGAATCAAAAAGTATGGATCTACAAATTTGGGACAGTGGATCTACAAATTTGGGACAGTGGATCCACAAATTTGGGGCAGTGGATCCACAAATTTGGGACAGTGGATCCACAAATTTGGGACAGTGGATCCACAAATTTGGGGCAGTGGATCCACAAATTTGGGACAGTGGATCCACAAATTTGGGACAGTGGATCCACAAATTTGGGACAGTGGATCCACAAATTTGGGACAAGCTTTCCCAAATAACCCACGTTTCAGCAATTTCACTCAAACTTCGAAATATTATACCGAAATTCGCCCCTCCTAAGATATAATCAGAAATTTGTAATATTTTTATAATTCGAAAAAAAAACACAAATTAAGCATACGTACATGTATTGCTTGATTGCATTAGCTTACAAAACAGGTATACAGCTGCTTAGTTTACCGGTTCTTTACAGAAAGAAATATCGCCGGCGTGCTTTTTGACTATTACCACATTGGCCAGTATAAATATACCTACTCGAAAATGACTATACATCAAAAACCTGTTAGCTCGACTAAACAAACAGCACCTTGACGCAGGTTGCGGTCCGGATACTGTTTTATCGGATACAAGAACCAGAAAGTTACTTTCTGATCGGAACTTGAACCGGACGCTAACGAGGATTCAACCGGAATACCGACTCCGGCATTTTTTTACCTTTCGGTCCCGGTAAATTTTCGCCGCAACTAAAAATTTCGGTATTAAATTTTGTTCGATAGCAATTAATATTTTACTAAAACAATGACGATAAAAATACAATAGATTTCAGTTGTATAATATATATAAACCTTGACAATCACCGAAAATATACCTCCGAAGATAGATTTCGCTTCAGTGTATAAGGAAAATCTCAAATACTCGAGATTAAGTAAATACCTATCTTCAACTAACGCTATTTCACCAACAGTATAGCTAAAAACAAAATTACGATGTATTTTTCGGTGGACTTCAAAATTAAGGCCCCCGTACAATATAATTCCGGTTGCACCCTGATGCTAAAACCAAATACAGCATCTAAATGTTGTATGTTGGTGTGAAATGGATTTGAATCGCATAAAACAACATTGCCTACTTTGCAATATAATCCACAAAACCACTCAAATCGAACACCCATCAAAAATGTTCTCTACGTCCGCTCCGTGGACACACCCTTAGTCTGATTCTCTCGCGTAAAGATATAAAAAAACCCAATATGGCCAAAAACAACCTAAACCAGACAGTACACGTCGAAAAATAAGGCCAACTTCAAAAAAAACGACCAA
The DNA here is from genome assembly GCA_030248215.1 of Enoplolaimus lenunculus. NCBI lineage: Eukaryota > Metazoa > Nematoda > Enoplea > Enoplida > Thoracostomopsidae > Enoplolaimus > Enoplolaimus lenunculus. The sequence goes on from JASANG010001485.1 coordinate 32,722, forward strand.
AAAACTGATCAGAAATGTAGGAAAAAAAGATACTTTGTTCGAGATTCAACTCTACCAGCCGGTATATGTATGACGGCGGCACCGGTTGTTTTGGCAACTATTTCTTTAGTATTAACCGCACGATACAACATAAGTACATAACAGGCCTGGGGCGCCCTATTCTGACTGACAAAGAAGTGCCGGCCGTCCAGCTGGGCCAACGTTTTACTATTACGACGGTGGCGCAGGTCCATGTAAAGATCAGGAGCGGAACGTTTTTCTTTGGGATTAGAAAAGAGTAAACTTACACTTTAGGCTAGTTTTGTTTGCTTGGCTTAGGCATATGCTCATTCTTACGCTTAGGCTTTAGGTTTAGGCTTAGGAACATGCTTATAATACTGTTCAGCCCCTGTTCTTTACATTGGCCGTGGCGCATATAAGGGTAGTGTATACAGAGGACAGTAGACATTATGCTTCTACTTCCTCCACCGGTGCGGTAAATTTTGCAACCCACCCCCCCTACCGCACCCAGAGTTGTAGCCAGGATTTTGGAAACGAAGGTTACATTCTACAAAAATTTCGAATGAACCTTTTACCAACTGTGAAACCGTTCCAAAACCACAAAACTTGAACAAAAATCCCAAACACGGATGGATGGTCTCGGTCCAAAAAGCGAGACCAAGATCGTTTTTGACCGCAAAGTGTTTAGGATTTCCTTTCAAAAATACGATTTTGGGTACCCGGAGGGGTCATTCTGATCCTTCAACTCGCTGTACAACCAGGTACCGGTGTTCCACAATCGTTCGCTGTATGTGTTGGTAGACGAAATGCGCGTGTACTTCCGGGCTAAAGCTGTGATCAAAAATTCTTTGTCATTGCTTGTCGCTTTTTCACCTCTTTGGTCTCGGTCTGCAAACCATCTCGTTTATGCATTCAAAGATACAGGAACCGGAATCATTTGAATATTGGAAGCTTTGTTTTGGTCAAATTGTGGTTTTGTTGGTAAACCGTAATCTGATGTGGTTTCGCAAATTTTGACGGAACGAACAACAGCTGAAAATTCGCTTAAACCATTAGTAGTTGGCTAGTTTTCTATTAAAGCCCAGCAGTAATTCGGTGACAAAAATTATTTCCAACTCCGGTTCCTGTTCCTATTACTACAAAAATTCAATTCCAGTTCCTGTTCTGCTAAAACTTAGTTCCTGTTGGAACCCCCACAATATGAATTCGCATAACTAAACATTTCGTCTGTAACTGTTCGGGGGTCGCTATACTTGTCGTACAATGTCGTACGACGCCGTCCGTCGCCGTCCGTCACCGTCCGTCACCCGCGTACGATACCACACGGTTACAACCAGTAACGCATGGTGATGTACGACTACAGACGACGCCGTAAAACATTGAAAATTTTAAAACCATCGCATCACCCTTGAAAAATTTAGCAAAATCTAAAACAATCGAACTACTTCAGCATAGTAACTTAATTAAAGTGTGTGGCAACTTTTAAATGCCTATCAACTCCAAATCACCATTTATTTGATCGGTAGCCGACAGACACAACGCACTTGCATGAAAAGTGTCGAATTCTTTTGGACCGGCACACAAGGTATAATAAAATTGTGACCTGGCGTACACAAGTTAATGTAGAATCAGAATTTTACACTACGCAACAAATTATCATCAAGAAACCAGGATGCAACCGGAATTATAAAATAGCGGAACCGAAAAGTGAAAAAAATACCAGAATCGGAACCAAAAAACAAAAAAAAAACACATGCTACTGAAAAATTCATTTTAAAACAATTTTATCACTTTTAATGGTGAAAACACACTATTTAGAATGACAAAATCTTGAAACAAATACAGTAGCTGGGAAACGTACGATAAATTATAGACAATCACATAAGTTAGAATAATATGCCAATTATTCATTTTTTTTCGAATGAGACAAACTTTCAATACCGCTAATACCGGAAAATTCGTGTAAAAAAATACCGCAATTTATTACCGGAACCGGATACTGAAAAACACCGAATTTCTCTAGCGGAACTGGAATTCCGGTTGCACCCTGCAAGAAACCAGTAAAGTCCTATTCACACGTGCAAGTTTTTGCTGCGAGAACTTGCAGCTGCAACTTGCACTTGCAAGTTTTGTCTAAAATTCAGTTGGTAAAATTTGCACCTGCAAATAACTCATTAAAAATCAAAGCTAGGAATTTATTTCACATGTGTGAATGACCATGCAAGTTTAATGAATTTATTGCATCCGCTTTCTCATTGGCTGATGACAGAATGCAAGTTCTGTGTGCAATTTTGCAGCTGCAAGTTCTCGCAGCAAAAACTTGCACGTGTGAATAGGGCTTTACCGTATGTATTTAACAGAACAAGTGACATCTCTAACTTCTTAAAGCACCAGCAAACCCCGGTCCGAAAACCTGTCAAACTTGACAACAAAATTGACCTCACATCTGTCCTTCCTGGCTAGAATTAACGCATCAATCAAGTATAATTAAACAAACTTGCGTGTTCATCGACCGGATATCGACCCTTGACAGAGAAAGTGTAGAAAACAAAGATTAGCAAAGGTTCACAATCAACATAAGGGGTATCGCTTTATTGCCTGCGACGGACAATCCCCTGTAGTCCTTAAATCACACGTTACTAACATCGTTTTGGAGTTATTCGACCAGACAAGCTGTACTGTGAACGTCTTACTTGCGACGCTAAGAGGGACCCACACACGACGCCGTTATATATCAATTTCGATATTCCACAATGAATTCATGTTTAAAAATTCTTTATACCGATTTCAAGTTTCACACACCGCCGTTCAAACTGTTTTTCACAAGTGCTGGGCAGTGGATATTTTTTCATATTCGGATATCATCCAACAATTCTTGTCAAATATTTATCCGGATATCCGACATGAAATTTTTTATTTCAGATATCCGAAACTCGATTTTGCGGGTTTTTTTGGGTTCGGAACCTAAATTTTCGTTTCTTAAGTACTTGTTTCATTTAACTTGTTGGTTTGGAGGAGGTACCATGACTCACAAGCGGATTGTTATGAGTGTCTATGTTAAGCTTGCTTCCGCCGCAAATTACCACCGTAAGGATATGATCGAAGGTGAGATTTTGTGATTTCGGGATATGGTCGAAGATGGAATTTTGAGACTTTGGGATATAATGGTTGAAGGTGTGATTGTGGGAATTTGGAATTAATTTCGGGATCTGATCGCAGGCGGGATTTTGGGATTGGGATTTCGGAATATAGTCGAAGGTAAAATTTTGGTCTTTCGGGACATGATCGAAGGTGATTTTTGAGATTTCGGAATATGGATGGACGTGGGATTTTGGGCAGAGTGGATCTTTACCTTCGGGTAAACGCGGGTCGGGTAAGGAATTTAAGCCGTGGCTTTACCCGCGGTAGATTTGTATCACGCGGGTGAAAAATTGACAGTTTTTACCCGCGCCAAACCTTTAACAGTTACGGTGTAATCTATGTTTAAACCAAAGCTTGCTCCTAATGGATAATCCCAAACCTAAGCGTGAGCTTAAGCCTAAAGCCTAAGCCAAAGGTGTTGCCTAGAAGTCAAAGCCTAAGCCTATTACGGTAACGCACTTCACAAGTTTATATCTAAGCTTACCCCAGATCCTACACATAAACGCCTTATTCTAAACCAAAACCGGAGCCTTGCCTTATATAATAAACCTAAGACGGAGCCTTGTCTAATCTTAAACCTAATCTTTGGACAAAAGATTGCCTAAGCCCAAGGAATTGCTTGCAATGAATTCTATTGAAAGCACGAAATCGTAAAATTTCAAAATCCCACCACGAACAAAAGCTATCAATTTTTAAGCTGAGACGGTGCGATTTCGGGACGGCAGCGAAGTATACATGGGCCGTTATGAGTGTAAAACATACAAACATAAAAATCGTTCTTTATTATGCAACTGCCTCAATAGCTCTAGGTACTCGGTTGAGAAGATCCTTACTGACTAATAAATACTTAGCGTGGCCATTTCAAATTGATGTGATTTGGTTTTCTCCGTCTGATTTAAACCTAATTGTATTAAACGTTACCCTTCACTCGAGCTATATATACACGGTTAGTTTTACGTTCCAAGAAGAAAGAACCACATTGAATACAATAAAGGTTTAATCGTACATAGATCAGCCCTTGTTTACTATTAGCGGTGCTTCGCGTTTAACGAAGAACCAGAAATTTCTGACGGAGTTGGAAAATGTTGTGAAACCCAATTTTTCACCAAAAATTTCTTCTGCACATGTTAAAACATAATATTTGCTGACAACTTAATAACCTCAAAACAATGGGCGAAATAAATTTTACTATACACACAAGTATTGTAATCATGAATACTAAAAAGACATGTAGAACATAAACATTTGCCTTTGACCAGATAAAACACGACTTCGGCGAGAGAGGGTATACTGGTCCCCAAACGATAGAGTTACTAAGCTATAAAGTTAAACTACCATCAATTATAGGTATTTATCATTGGTGCTACCGGACGTGAAAAATACCAGAGCCGACTGTCAACCAAACTTTCTGGAGCCGGAGGTGAGGCGAAATTAGGTAGTCAAAATGATGTATAATTTGTTAATTTTAGCAAAAATCTGTAATGTGCTGTTAAACCGTCACGCATATTTTTTACGAAAAATTGACAATTCTTTCATCAACATTCCGCCAAAAGTTAAAAGAAAACGCGCTAAACAAATAAATCTTGTAAAACTACGTAAAATTCCACTATCGAAACTGCCGAAACCCACGGCAAAAATTCTACCGGAGCCGGAGGTCGATTTTGTACCGTAGCCCTCCGGTTGTACCCTCGTATTTATAGTCTTAAAATATCACAAAAATTATAAACCAGGAAACATTAATACATTGTGCATTTTGTGCAAGTACACAACGGGTTGCAATCAAAATTGTAGGCGTTAGGTTTTTATTCGCGGTTGGATTCGGGAGTTGTTCTATGACCTCGGCCTATGTTACTTCTAGGGTCGCCCCATTTTCTGGGGGCACTACGAAAGTGTAGGCTTAAATGCTAAACTATATTTTTTGCTTAGGATTAGGTTTACGCTTTTTTCAACGCTTCGGCTTACGAATACCCTTTTAGTGTACAGTTACTGCCCTCAATATTGGCTGCTATCTATGAATACATTTCGCGGTTGAAATAATTAGAATAGTTAAATTCGATGTGCTTTTCGTCAAAACAACCTGAACACCGAACCACAATTACAAAAACGAAAAACCTTGAACCCTAAGCGTTTGATTTTCAAATGAATCACATCACCATATAAAACAATACTTTCAATATATCTTCGGCGGTGCAAATTCTTTATTCCGCTCTTTCCGCTTCTTTTCAACCCATTCGTCTTGTGTTACTGAAACAAAAATTGGTCAATAAAGCTCCCTAGACAGTTTTTAAAATTCCCTGGCAAGCGCGTTATAGTATGTACATACTTGAACGATTTTGCTCTTACAATCCTAGTTCAATAATGTCTTATAACACCCAACGCTAATTGGTTCCAAAGTACTCCCAGACTAAATTCTGTGACCATATTATCAGTCCCCTGTTAGCGACAGTTTTTCCAGCTGACAAACTCATACAGTTGCGAAACTAACAAAAGCATGTGCTGAATTTCGAACTTCGCAATTAAGTGGTTCGATTACTTAATGCCCATCACCAACTGATGATAGGTGTTACACACATTCGAGAAAAATGGGTCGTAGAACACTTATTGGTGCGCAAAATGATACACGTTTCATTTCAACCTACACAACGGCCTTTTCCGTTCATCCCAAGGTCGAATATAGTCTTTGCGTTTTGCTTCCGCTTCTTCCATAGCTTTACGTTTAGCAGCGATCGCCGAATCTTCGGGGGGCGGTAACGGGATATCAGCCACAACTATTGGAGGAGGCACATCTAAAAATTCGAAATTTTCCAAACTTTACGCATTTATAATGAAACAATGCGCCAAATTTGTCAGTTTTGTCTTAGTAGGTAAATGCTGAAAATAAAGTGGGTAACGGACAACAGGTTAAGCTCCACAAAAAACCTTAATAGACTGCGTCTGCGTGTCATTTGTCTTTTATCCATTTCTTGAAAAGATCGCAAACAGTCTTAAAACAATTTTAGAGTTCATCATACCCTTAGAAGAGATTATGCAACTAGCTGGATTGTGCATACAACAAAATTTACCAGCACGCGTTGTGTTTTTCCCGCACCCCCCTCATTAGGGGGCCGATATCACATGTTATACCACTAAACTTGCTTTAACAGTTTCAAATTATGAATATGCCAGGTCGCACACTCTTGTTGGAACTGAACAATATCTACTTTTAATCACACTAACCTGAAGGCAAAGGTGCGTTCTTTCGTCCTTCATCAATGGTCTAAAAGCAAAGCAAATTAGTCAAATCAAAATCCATTCCCAGCTCCTAGCACAATCATTTCCAAACACGTAACACTCCTGAGCCTCAACTATGCATGCAAAATCCACAATAACTTACATACATCAATCCACTAGCCAAATTTGACCATTATTCGTTGTAGCGCACTAGTCAGTATCGTGAAACGAATAATGATAAAATTTGGTTCTGTATACTACAGCTCGAAAAACATCAAACATACGACCGCAGTCATATTTACACCAATCGAATGGTAAAAACAGACAAGGGCACAGACACGGGGTGTTTCAAGGGTCAAATAGTCATGCTGAATTTTTATACAAGAGGTTTTCGTTTTAGGTATGGTTTCAGTTTGCAAAGCAGGAAACTCCGCTTCGAAATTTTAGGAGAACATAACATGCCCCTTTCCAAATCCTGACTATGTCCTATGTCAACAGACATTAAACATTGAACACTTACTTCCTTCCGCAATTCCTTTAACATTTCCATTTGACGTGTCCGCTCCGTTTCGTCAGTGCTAAAGTGAAAATATCCGGCACCATGTTCCCATTTCTCTGAAATACACCAATAAAAAATCCAATATTATACAAAAGTGTACCTTTGTCTGAAAGTACATGCGAAGAAATTTTTTATTTAAACCATACTTCTTATTACACCTTTTTAGACCCACAAAACATTTTTATGAACAATCTAATCTATTAATTTCACTCCTAGCTAACGCCCATGGGATGTTCCGATCAATCGGCATCGCCACGTTACAGTTTTTAAATTCTTAGAAACCCCTTTGTCTCCACAGTTATTTAACTGTCACTAAGTAGTTTGAGTTGCGTCGTGTCAGGGAAGAAAAAAGGTAGTTATGACAATTTCGAGAAGACTTGGTAGGATCCAAAACATTTTGCTAAAATAAACGTATGCCTAAACTCATGCTTTCTGAAACCTATGGCTATAACATTTTTCATATTACCGTCGCGTAGCACATGCTGATAATGAACTGCTTCAGATGGCAATGACGCGTACTCCTCTTCCCAAGCTTGTCTGTCAGCTTCTCGTCTCATATCACCCGATACTAATTCTTTCGACGCAAGATCCACCGCAATATTTCTATCAAATGTTAAGCAAAAATTATATAATTTTAATTCCGTCACCGAATATTTTATCTTTCCACTTTTCTGTATAAACCGTAACATTTCAGTAAAGAGTCTACAAAATCATTCTTATACCAGGCAGATTTTAAAGGCTGTACCGTGCTACATTGAGAAAATATTCTGTATTTGGTCGTTGTAGAATACAGCTTCCACCCGAACACAAAACGACAGTTACGTTTTTCAACTAAGGCGTAGCCAGAAAGCCAGGGGGTACAGATCAAACCCTGTCTTCATTTCTTGATTTCATCCAGTCGTTTTCCCGATCGTTTACCGTTGGCATAACAAGAAAAAAGTTTCAATAACACCTCCTTTGTGACTATTACTGAACGCAACCGCGCTTTACATAATTCTCGCTGCGCTCCCGCTTTTCACAGCTAATATTACTCGCAGCAACCAAAAAAGTTGTCTAGTACGCGCAAGTCATTGTGCATTGTGCCTTACAGATACTCCTACAACCATACACTGCGGCATTTTACGAACTTACAATCTCACAGAACTGCAATCGGTTTGATTACAAGAGCTAACGCATCGTTTGGAATAAGCTCCACTTACCAAATTTTAAAAATACTAATCTTAGGGAATAATCGTATCCTAGCTTCGCAACACTTATCTCCTATAAGATTACGGCGAATTTACTATCAAAATTCAATTTCAATTCTGTTTCTTAAAATATTTACGCAAAATGAACTGTATAAACTTACTTATCACTTTCAGACGCTCGTTCTCTCTCTGAAATCCAAATACTAAAAACAATAAAACACAGCACAGCCTGAATTTCCTCACTACTACTGCGGTGAGATAGGTTCATGTTAGACTATCACAATATCCGAACCTGTTCAATAAAAAATCTGAGTTAAATTCATACGTTGAAGATTATTTGCGTTAAAAAGCACTCTATTTCTAATTTTACAATAATAGATAAGTATGAAAAAACAAGGTAGTGAATTAATTGGACAGACTGCATAGATGTATTTAAGTGTTTATCAAATTTAGTTCTACCTGCTATCACGGCCAAGCGGTCCAAAAGCATTTGCTTAGATTCTGCAAGAAACCTAGCAATTTTTGTAACGTCACTACTTTTTTCGGTGGCCACTAACAAAAGCAATCACATCGTTAGTAAGGCATAAAAAACAAAGCCGCATCACTTTAAAATTACAGTCTTAGTAACCTGGTGTGTTTGTTTCGTGGTGTGCAACACAAGGCCCAAAGTCTTCTATTTTTCTATCAAAATCAACCAAAACAACGTCTTTGTCACAATCTGAAAATAACCAACTTTCCAACTGTTAATAACGAAATTAAATTGATGTCGCAAAATATCTCAAAAGTGTAAAAATGTAAAGCAATGAAAATCTTTTATAAACCACAGATTTTTTTTATTAATTAATCTATCTAAATATCTCAATAATGCAAAAATGTAATGTAATAAAAAAATTTTACAAACCGCAGATTTTTTGTTAATTTTTATTATTTGATCATTTCAAAAAACCGCAGTTTCTAAGTTGCCTGTTTCTCAGACTCTACGTTCGGATAACACCACAACTGCTTTAGTGCTGGATTCATTAAAGTGTGAAAAGCATCAGTTATCGTACCTCTCAATTTGCCTCTGGAATATTTTTCGTACAACGTCGCTTTCTGTTCCAGTTTTATTCTGAAATCAAATACAGCTCAATTTTTGATCACGCGGCTATTTACATTTAGCATGATTAGCCCCAAATTCTTAAATGCATTAAATTGCACATACTATTCAAACACAGCAAAGCTATTTTGATGGTCTCGTGCTTTTAACAAATTTTCTAAAATCATCAAAGTTACCTGGCACGACGATAATTTTCGTCCTCAATCAACTTTTCCATTTCCGCTTTTTCAGCTGCTTGTCGTTCTTTCTTTGACATTTTTACGGGTTTACATTTCGCGGACTGCTTCATATCTTCACAAATTGATTTCTGCAATAAAACATCGAAAGGTTGCAATTTCAACTTCATGCTTTAAGACCTGTCGAGTGAACACGTGTTGAGGTAACTAGACTTTCAAACGTTTTGCCTTCAGAACTTAAACGTGGTACTGCAAAAACTGACATCCCGAGTGTCAGTATTAATTATGCCTGAAAAGACCCAAAATCGATACGTGGTAAGAAGAACGAGACAAACCTATATATAATTGAACAGTGAAAACAACTTTAAACCTTTAACATGATTGTTGTGTGCAATAAATATAAGTATATGTATAAGTGCAAAGTTTCCATAACCTTACCATAAGGGTTATCGTATCGAGTAGCAATTTTTAAAATTGTCACTCGTTATCCCTGCATTATGTCGTTTCCGGTGGCACATAGAAATTTATTGTGAATGCTGCATTACGGGAAGATCGCTCAAAAACAACATCGAGCTTTTCTTGACTTCCACCTGAGGAAAGAAAACCGCGATGAGTGAAGGATGGCCGAAATTTCAATAAACACGTTCTAAAACTAAAAGTAATCACGACCCCGTTTCAGAACAAACTACCAATGCTGCCGATATTACTCACGATCTTTGTTTTCGTTTTTACGAACACATATTCACTAGACGTTGATGGATGATCATTGCACTTGGCGGTATTTGTAGCTGAAGCAGACTTCGCTTTCCCATTATTAACTTCCGCTTTGGTTTTGAACAGGATCGCCTTCAAACTGGACAGCTGCAATTTAACAATAAACTAGATTATACATCATTTGTAATAAAACTTCAGAAACACTTTCAAGTTCTTAAACTTTTCGTTCATCAGTGGGTGATACTAGTAGTAACGTGAGGGATGCTTGTTCCAGTGTAATATGCAATATAAACTATTGATGTGTGTATGTGAGGGGGCAGCATACGTATCGACAACTGTAGTCGACCGTAAAAGCAGTTGGAATTGGTATAGCGCTACTCGTTAACGCGATGGTAAATTGCCGCGTTATCGACTCGGTCTTCAGTCAAAAATAAGACAGACAGTCAAGAGACGACCAGCTGCATTGGGTAGGGGTAGAGCAGTTGCCTATGGCGAGAATTTTAGACTAATAAAATTCTATCTTTAGTTCGCCACTAGGGATGTCCCGAGGTTCGGTCCTGGCTCCGGTACCGTAGCCAACACCTGATTTTTAGGGGTCGACCGGGACTTAATTTTTCATGCAATGTTTTCCTGACTCAATGGACATTCAACAGCTGAAGAAGAATCTTGTGTTCCAGTAAGGCGAAACCTTTATAAAAAACACAGCTAATATAAAAATCCAGGAACGTTTTTGTCCCACTATATATAAGTTAATAAGAATATGTACTCACAGCACTTGAATCAACCTCGGCAGCTGACATAATTGGCTAGCTGTTGCAAGATTATAGTCAAAATTTAGCTGAAAACATTTTAAAAACGACTAACGCTTAAAGTAAGTGCCCATGGTCACAAATCTTTTGTGAATTTAAGAAAGGCAGAACGGATTATAAAAAGCTTATCGTAATAAATGATGTTACTCTAGCTAATTAATTTACAACATGTACATTCGTATTGTCCTACAGCAAGCGTAAAGAATTTTTCGCACCTGCCGTACCTGTATTCCGGCTGAATCAGTTTAGGTTCACAAGTCTGGTTAGATAATATAAATTAAATGAAAAGCATTAATTTTAAACCGTTTGTTTCCGTTGTCGAGGTGATTAAAGCAAGGGTAAAACTGTGCGGAAGGTTACTTTTGAAGATTGTTTCATTTGCAATAACATTAAAGTTGGAGGTCTGGTTGTACAGCTGTCGTTGCAGGGTTTCTAATTTACCTGCCCGCTAAAAAGAAAATGCAGGCTACACCCATGCATTCGCCAATTTTTCGTCGAAAGCGAACTTTTTTGCAGTGAGGTATGGGCAGGCTCGATTTATTGCTCTCATTTTGCTGAGACCTTTATAAATAGTTATATACACTGTATCTCTGAAGACTGACTCGAACACAACTTCAAAAACATTTTTATGCTATTTAAAGGGCGTTCGAATCCTAAGCCTCAGATTAAGAATGAGCTTATACAAAGCCTAAGCGTAAGCCTAATCATGAGCAAAAATCAGTGTATTAAGATTTAAGCCCACTCTATTGCAGTCCCGGAGAGAAACGTTCCACCAATGATGTTCTAATGGAGCATCCACGTTATAACGCTCGCGAAAAAGTAAAAAATTGTCCTGTCCCTCCGAGGATCAACGTTGTGTGAACAGAGTGGGCTAAGACAGTAGGTCTTACCCGAATAACTTATCCTTTTACAGAGTACCGACAATAAACATAGCCAGTTTGGAAGCTTATATTTGTCTTAACCTTACGGCAATAACTTGTTTTTGTCCCTATGCCATATGCACAGTGTACAAATTTACTGAGTCACTCCGAAGGGACTATTTAAACAAAACTGTGTGCGTGTATATACGCAAACTTCACACATTTCAAATAAAACGCTATAACAATATCTGCATTACTGCACATACCTTAAAATGTCCATACAGCCCAAATAACGCCATGATTTATGTCCAGACACTCTAGCTACAATTGTGAAACGTACTCTCTTTGTACGGGTAAACTGGACATTTTTTTTGCATCTGCGCAAGCGTTACAACGTGGATGCTCTATAAACTGTTCAGGTTTGAACCCCCGGGACAGAGGCACACGAGTTTGGAGCTGCACAGATTGATGTAGGTACAAAACGGCCAGAACAGCAACCCCCGATTTGGGGGGCCCAACCCCAAAGAGCAGACCCTTCTCTACCCCAACAAGGTTTTAAAAAAAATTGAAAAATATTTTGATCATCACAAGGGCCTCCACCACCAAACCTGCCGTGCTCCGGCACTGAGGTATCAAATTTTTGTCGGAACAGGAATCAGGATTTAAGTTTTAATAGTAATTCTAAACAGTAGCGATCTACTATAACGCTGTAGAACTATATATTAATGAAGTTCTTCTCATTTTCTCAGAGCACTGGATCAGCTTATTCTGACATGCAGTTATAAGCAGTTTTAGCATTTCGAAATTTTCAATATGAACTATGAAACCCCAAATAACAGGACCCAGATTTTTGGAAATTAGCCAACTCTATGGAGTGGCCATATTTAAGATCTTGGGTTTGTTGTTGCAATTCAGCACAGAACTCTCAAAAGAAATATTTATCACTTCAATAAGGATACCATCGAACCAAATATCGACCTATATTTGAAAATTTGTGAGGCTCACATTACTGTTTGCAGCTATGCAATAGAATAATGTAAAATAAAAGTTTAGATTTTGTTATTCGTTTATAAAGGGAAAACTTAACAAAAAACGTTCAGATAAGTGCAAACCAACGAAAGCAACAGGCAAAATCAATAAGTTCAATCAACTTAACCGCAAAATAATAGTACTAGCATATAAAATAGCAGCCAGTCGCAATCGAAATGGGAACCCAAATGTTATCAGAATTTTAGCCGGAATCGTTATTCCGTTGGACCACTGCTTGGCAGTTTTACGGCGCATCTACCAAGCAAACACTTGAACAAAATCAATTAGCAAGCCGATAAGATGCATCGAAAGGCAGCGGATAGCTGTTTTTGTGGAACAGCTCTCTCGTTAATTTGCCGTCTGGAATTCGAAAAATGTCCATGGAGACACGGAGGATCGAACTCCGGGCCTTCCGCATGCAAAGCGGACGCTCTACCACTGAGCTACATCCCCGATAACACAAATCGGTCAGTTAATTCTATATAACATAGTGCAATATAGTAGAGCGCAACACACTCATATAAACTTCTGTTTAAGAATAAATACAAACAAACATATTCTATCTATAATATCTTACTTTTGTATGCAGAGCATACAAAAGACGCAAATCCAAATGTGAACAATGTACACCTGGCAACGAAATGTATAGCTTTAAAAATAACTACCTCACGTGTGGGGATGTAGCTCAGTGGTAGAGCGTCCGCTTCGCATGCGGAAGGCCCGGAGTTCGATCCTCCGTGTCTCCAAAATATTTTCAGCCAAAATTTTGGTTAAATTTGCTGAGATACGAGCTGTTGGAGTTGCGACATTATTGTATAGTAAAAAGTTAACATTTAAACGGCTAAAACTTTTCAACCACAAACCTAAATCTAGTTTTCAGATTTGCTTACCGGAACCAGAATTCCGGTTGCACCCTGACAATCAGATGTTTGGTTAGCGGGTTATGGTCAAATAACTGACTTGGCGCGCCGAATTGTTCAAAAATTAAATTGGGTAGTAAAATGATTAGAGCAGATTTTGTCAGACCCGGACGCGAAACCAGAGTTTGCAAAACTGGTACTTAATTTGGTAATTTTAGCAAATATAAGGCGTTAAATCTTTCGGTTTTACACGTACCTTTTTACGAAATCTCGAAATTCATTTTTTATTCAAAACTGTACCAAGTTAAAACTGGACCACCAACACCAAACGAATTTTGTAACAATATGCAAAACCAAGCGGAGGTCAATTTTCTGCCGGAACCAGAGCTTCGGTTGTGCCCTGGGCGTCAAAGTTTTATCTAACTTGTCAAAAACGCTCGTATTGGCAAAAGTCTAAGGTTTTTATTCGCTAAATAAAACCACAAACATGCAAAATTTTCAACGAGCATAAACTACGGCCAATGTGGCAAAGGGCTTCCCGTTTTCCACAACGGGAAATTTATATAGCCAGCAGTGTACAGTCGGAGGTGAAAAATACCGGAGCCGGAGGTCAAAGAAACTTGCCGGAGCCGGAGGTGAGACGAAATTCGGTAGTAAAAATGATGGTTAATTAGTTAATTTTAGCCAATATCTGCAATATGTTGCTAAGTTGTTTTATTTTACGCTAATTCTCTGCGAAATTTCGGAAATTATTTCCTGCAAATATTGTGACAAATACAAAAAGAAACGCGCTAAAAATTTTGTAAAATTATGCAAAATTTTACTATCGAAATTGCCGGGGACGTCCGGCAAAAATTCTACCGGAGCCGAGTTTCTGCCGGAGCCGGACCTCCGGTTGTACCCTGATAGCCAGGAATGCAAACTATATTTCCAAAGGTTTTACTCTTGGTCCAGTACAGGGTGAGGTACGGTTGGTAATAATAATGTGCTGTTCGGCTCTCGAAACGGCACATTTATGTCATATTCAGTCCAACACCAATCAGATTTGACTATTTGGACAGACGGAATACCGTTAACCAGTAAACGTTGGTCTTACACACAAAATCTACTTTCTTATTTTTTCAAGGCATCAATGTCTTGTATTTCAGATGTTAATCGCTTTAAACAGTTCAGAAGTTTGTTTCTTAAATGCCCGTTCTGGCAGAAAATCGGCCTCCGGCTCCGGTAGATTTTGCCGGATCTTCCGGCAATTTCGTTAGTAAAATTTTGCCTAATTTTTGCATAATTTTAAACAATATATTGCAAATTTCAAAGATATTTTGGGCTGAGCTCAGTATCCAACAACCAACGTTTACGTCTTGGACATAAGTTAGGTTGTAAATGGATTTAGCTTTACCCCAAAATTTGGAGTCGGCTTCCATAGAAAATTTCTTTATTTTAGACATATTTGTCTTATACTTCAGAAATATATTTCTTAATCGGTCATTGTAGCCGCCAAAAAAGAGTGCCTGTGCTTACACTCCTGGCAATATATTTTACCATCGTCTAAATTGGGAAGCCCCTGGCCCCAAATTGCAAACCGAATTTCGACATCTGCCAATTGAAGTAAAATAGCCAACTCTTGCCCATGTTCTGGCATAATCCGATAAAAACCGTCATCTGTATCCGGTTCCTGAATCAACCTACTTACCGGATATCAAGGTGTGGCTCGGAATATCATGTAACTGCTGTTTACATGTGGCAATATAAGATGTTTTGCTGCGACTGTATTTCCCGGCAGGTCAAGAACTGACACTTACGCCAAAAAGCCAACACAAGCCGATTAATTTTAACTAGGTAAACATAACATATTTTTACACAACTCGAATATTACCAACACTGCACAAACTTTGATTTCTGATCAACATCTAGTTCCGTTTCTGGCAAAGTACTGAATACCGGAGCGGTTAGTAAATTTTGTACCGGAACCAGATGTTAATCGGATATATGGTCCAAATTTGTGTACTGTTGGTAGTATTTGAGTCCTGCAAAAATATGTATTTATGGAATTAAGATTAATTGTGTGATTGGATTTTTCATTCTATGTCAAAGTCCACTTTTGACTTGCCCGGAGTTGCAGTCGTTGCAAAACATCTAGTATTTCGACATGTAGACAAGCAAAATTTATATTTGTTAACACAACCGCAAATATCCGGCAGGTTTATACCGGATGTTGGATTCTACCGGATATTAAACCGGATCCAGATATCCGATCGATACCTGCCTAGTATGTACAATTTCAATCATTAGAGTAAAAATAGACCGCATATTCCTTAGTATAAAAGTCGCCAAAAAGCCACGTAGTTATAAAACAAGTCGTAGTGGGACCACATGTATTGAGCGAAGCTCGAACACATTTAACAAATTAAGCTGATATTCAAATTGGATCTTAGCTAACTATTTATCGGTTCTGAAGGTTTGCAAACAACTTTGTCAGATTCATCACACCCAAAAACCATTCAGTAATCATAATAATTTGTGAAATAATTGAAAAGTTCTAATTTAGGCTTATCAATTACGCAAATATGCAAATTAGCTATTAGCTAACTATTCAATTATCGGTTTTGAAGGTTTGTAGACAATTTACCCAAAAAGTTTTATTGCTGAAATTGGATTGCTTATAACTACTGAATAATTAGTGAAATGTTGCAAAAATAATAATAATTTATGCTTATCAATTAGTGAAATAATGTAAAAAGTCTTAAATTAGGCTTAACTAATTACGCAAATTAGCGAGTAGTTAATAAACGGCTTCAAATTTTAAAGCATTAATGCGAGGTTACCACCCCAGGATAATTATTGGCTTTCACACAAAAGTATATCAAGAGGTTCTTTTAGAACGTACATCCACCTTTCGACCCCCCGCACAAAACAAAAGCTTCGCCCAATAAAATTACATGTAAAGCTTAATATAGCACCATCACCAAACTAATAGTATATACAATCATAATCAACAACTAGCGCGACTATAATAACGCTGCGATGAGGGCAAGGGTCATTTGAGCTGCGCATCACTGACACGTAGGGATGTGCCGATTCAGCGGCATCGGTATCGGCTCGGTAATATAAGAACCATTCGTGAGTATCGGCATCAGCACTGCAAACACTGCCGATTTTTCGCCGATACTTTTTGTACTTAATAGTGAGTTTCAATGCTATCAATTTCACTTGTTGGCGTATATAAACGAATCTGATCAGGGAATTGTTCTCTCTTGCATTTAAGTTTTGTGTAAGCACCATGTACTAAAACGGCAAAATTTAAAAATAAGAATCAACATTGGTATATAATTTTGGTAATCGGCACTCCACTACTGAAAACCATAAATAAAAGAATGTTGAATAATGGCACGTCCGCAGTTAATTAAATGTCAAAATTTTACCCGGACACTTCAATATTTCCCCTGTATGCCCTGACGAAGTACTCCAAATTACATTTAAGTTTAGTGAAACAAATCGCAAAGTTTTACAAATTTCAAAACACAAACTTTACGGATTCCAACTGATTTAAGAATATTTTGCCTCGTTCAATGAATACGTACCCGGAACGATTTTGCATTTTTATGCCACAAAGCTTCATTAACAAAACCAACAGTCTCAAAAATGCTGTAGAACAACCCGCAAACAAGTAACTTTTAATACCAAAATCAACTGTTGATTTCACTAGAATAACGAAATCGTTGAATCATAGTACTTCTTAAACCAGAAGACGACTGGATACAGTAACTCATGGGATAGTGAATTTGGCGGAGGTTCTGAAGAGGGTCCAGATTTCGTACATCCGCTGTGAATTTTTTTTACCGTTACCGGATAGTTACCGGATTTGGCATCTTAATTTGTGCACTTTTGTATATTATTTCAATTCAGTCGCGTAAAAGTATACGTTTACTGAATTGAAATTAATATGGTTCCTTGGATTTTTCGTGTTTACTTGAGCTACTTGACTCACTCGGAAATGCAACACCAGCAAAAGATGTTAAATATATCGAGTTCACTTGTTGTTTTACGATATTCGGAGTCACGACCGTAAATATCCGGTATTTGGAACGTATATACCGGATACCGGAACAGAATACGGATATCAGTAAGTTTTTGCCGTAAATTAAAGATGGGCCAGATATCCAGTCGCTCTCTGTTGCAAGCAAAAACTGAAAACGCGTTTCCATCAAAACCAGCCATTCATCATTGATTATTTCGGTGGAAAATAGAACGTAATTTTTGACACTGACGCATTTTGTGAGTTCCCTAAATCTGCTGCCACTTTTCCATCTTTTTTCACTGGTGACACTGAGTCAGATTTTTCTTTAGAATGGTTCGACCGGTTTAGTGATTCTTCATTTTTAGACGTCGACATAGCTTGTTTTGATTTCGATCGAGACCGCCTTGAGATCTTGCGATTAGATCGTAACCGATTTTTTGTTGCCTTAGCTCCGATTCCTTTCTTGTACTGGTCCGGAGAGCAAAACTGGGCATCGCCTTCCAGTTCCTCTGAAAGCTCCCAATAATCGATATGCTTACGTTTGCGTACATTTCTTTCATTTTTAGCTAATGCCGTAGCATTTTTAACTGCTTTAACTGGCGATATACGGTTTCGCCTGGTTATACCACTAGACGATTTCTTGGTTCCACAAATCTCGCTGGCTTTCGAACTTTTCAACCTCTTAACATATTGAGCATATTTCCCACATCTTTTCGAACTATTCGCGCGACCAACCTTATCAACTTTATTTCTTCTAATGATATTTTCTTCTTCTTTGGTTGAATCTGACTCACGTTTGATTTCCACGGAACTAGCGACAGGCGATGTCTTAACTTTTCTACCAACAATCCTCAGGCACTTTTCTGCTGCGATATTTCCCGTTAACCGTGTTCGTCGACGACTATTCTGTTGCTGTTGTTTATCTATCACAGGCTGCACAAAACCAGGTGACGCAAGAAGACGGCTAAGCATCCGGGACAGCTTTCCTGGTTGCCTTTCGCTGTGATTCAGAGCTTTTTGCGATACAAACAAATGTCTGTCCGAAGGATCATAGCTCAACCTTTCGGCAAAAATTCTCCTACACCTAAGTAATCGTTTACCACCACTGCCAGAACTACCTTTATGTCGAATAACTTTTGATTCAGAACTGCACGCTAAAACTGCCCGTCGCCTTGGAATACGAAATTCAGACCAACAATAATCGCGATTAGAACAAGACTGACTCCACTGGTTACCGTGTTGTAAATCATATTTGGAGGTTTCACAATCATTGTTTGTGTTCATTTCTAACTTAGGGGAAAGTAATGGAGGAGGGTTGGATAATAATTCTGTGCTACAATAATACGAACCCTTAGCTTTAGGGGTCGTTAGTTCTGGTGTCAGTAGCGTTTCACGATCTCTAGATTCAACTCCGTTTGCAGAAAGTTCGACTGGTCTGCTCCTGATTTGGTTTGTGCATTTCGTGTCGATTGATTTCTCTGCACCTGCGCTTTCTAACCCAAATCCGATAGCCCCAACCGCGACTTTTAGTTGCTGTGCCTCATAACTTTCACCACCGCCTTGGTTATTTCTTGCTCGCAACACAAAAGCCAGTGAGCTGTTCACATCAGCTGTTTGAGGCATCGTTTTCATCTCACCAGTTGGCGTAGCACAACGGCGTTTACGTGGCGAATCTCTGTTTTGTTTGCTCAAAGTTATTCGATCTTTGGTCTGAAGTGCGCTAACATTTTTTAACCCTTCGCCATGCGCATTAATATCTTTTGTATCACTCACAGAGCCGCTACATTGTTTAGGAGATCCACATTTTCGTTTTCTTAGGTTGCGTTCTTGAGAGAGCGATCCCGTCTGCCGTTGATCAGGTTTAACGTGATTCACATCGCTTCCGTCGTTCAATTTATTATCGTCGATATCGGAAATACTACAAAGCGCAGCGGTGGACTTGATCTCAAGCGGTTCAAGACATTTCTGGTTATCGTCGAACACAGTGTTTGCCACTACGACATTTTGTGGTGAATTTGAACCCAACCAGCTCCTTTCAATTTGGTTCGTAACATCGTCGCAGTCGTCATTGTCCGATTCATCACTGCTCGATTCTGCTTCCACAGCACGAATTACCACGTCACGAATTTGGTCTAAAACCGATTTAACTACAAATTACATTCAACAGGTCAACCGTATGCAATTAGCCATGCGTGCATTGGTGACTTTGACATGTTTTCGTGTACTTAACAGACGACTATCTAACGGTACCTGCTAACGATAGTCACTGTCGGAGCCCTATATTCGACAATCAGACAACAGCGGACAGTCCTGCAAACACTACATATCGAATACATCAGTGTAACCCAGATATGGACCCGACATGCCTTGTTTTGTTCGATATGCAAGAAATTACTACATTAACGAACACAGTTGATAACAAATCCCCTGCAGGAGCAAAATTTATTATAACAAATTATTGCAAATAATTCAAAACCCGTAAGTATTTTATGCTATCTAGTTGTACCCTGATACAATTGGCGAGCGCACACATAACCCTGAACACATAGAAAGCAAAAGGGCACGCAATCCTCAACTACAGATCATTTCACTGACCATAAACAGAATCAGCACGGTAACTTAGAATCAGGAATGTGCGGTACAGGTCAAAAACCGAAACCCGACCACCGAGACCGTGACTGCTTGGTATCGGTCTCGATCAATTTTTGGTACCGACTGTGGAAAATCTTACATGACGTCCACACATATACATTTCAAAACAAATCGCTTCCGACAACCTGATAGTCAATCGATATCTGGACCACACCAACAAAATGCACTAACATCATTGCTCGACTACTGTGAAAACAACAGCACGTCAGACGATAGTCGAGTCTATACGACAATCAGTCATTGTCGTGTACACGCTACAATCTTGCAAATAGTAGGTACATATCGAATCCAAACTGCAGTCACATAAGCCATAAGTATCAAACAATGCAGACGCACGTACTACAAAATCTCATATCCATACAAATAACACTCCAACTGATAGTTGGTGAATGAGAAAGACAAATTACGCAGTCAGGTTTATTGGAATAATTCTGCACACATAGCATGTCATTTGTGAACTTCACAGCGTTCTTGACATAAACATACGACTAACAAAACCACTTACATTTGTTTGCAAGAGGCTGGCACTCTGTACACATGAAAACGTCGTTGAATATTTCAAATCCAGCACAACGTGCATGACTCCCATAGCCGCCACAAATGTCACAAAAGGCAATCTGCCAAGGTGATCTGCGGCAATCGTAAAGGCGGCCTTCGGGGCAAACACAATGCAACGCAGCACATTCAGGTTTGCGACCCAGTTCAACATACGCGTCTGGAGCTAATTCCCATGATGCATCACTAAAATTTGAAGAAAACGATCAATGTTTTAAAGGAACGATATAAGTACAAAGACGGAATATATTGTATATGGTAATGAAGAGCGCCGATACCGAACCAATTCCAATTTTAATACACGATGCTCATAGAACAGATAGAATACTACATTAACACAAAGAATTTACCGTTCAGGTATATAAATGCCTCTTTCCAGCAGGCGTCGCTGAAATTGTTCCTTGTTCCGACAATTAGGACAGTGTAACGCATACGCACCGACACTACGTGTAAGTCCCTGCAACAAAAAGTATTATAAAAACAATTAAGCTGAAGCATAAACCAAAGAAGCATCACACTGACTATGGCAACCTTGCCGTGGATAACTACTATATATAAGTTTTAACTGTTTTAATATACAAGTATAAAATACACTTTCTTTGCACTTAAAAATAATGTTGCTGATTTAACAAAACAAAACACAACTTTGTAACAAACTAAAGGATTTTTCTCAAGTATATTTTTCATTTACTTGTAAGCAGTCATGATGATACCACGCTGGACGACAACAATCTGTACGAACAATATATCGATTAGTTCGTGTCGGAATTGTCAACTGGCAGATGGAGCAAGTATCTCGGCCTGTTCCACAGAAAGCATGTCGGCGAGGATGATAGGCAGTGTTTTGATAGGGTACATGGTCAGCACAAAACGACCTGCGGAATGACTAACAGTATTTTCACACAATATTTTTACAAAATATCACAATTTCGTCATACCTACCTATGCCGATATGAATTAATTGGCACATCCCAAGATTACATGTATCACGTCACATACACCTCCGGTAGATAAATTCAAATGTGATATTTCAGTGTCATAAACCATGCAACGACACGACCTACTTCTTAATGCCGAGTATATAACCTAAAAACATCGAAGAAACATTGATGATTACTCAATTAGCGCTTTTAGTCAATACGAAATATACGTACTTAAACTGGTCAAAATACAAATGAAACGTATTTGCGTTTTTGCCACACGGCAGATGAAAGTTAACACGACATGAAGGCTCTGCGCATCCTACCGTAGCTCCAGGTTTTTTGCAATACGAACAGTGCTAAAAATAAAAACCCAATATTTGTTGTTTACATTACATTAAATCATACTCATTCAACGTATTTGTAAAAGCCATTTCTGACACACCAAATGCTGCTAATTCAAAGCCGACTCAAATTAAATTAGATTCTGTATTTTGAAATTTTGCCGATGCCTCAACTAGTTTTAATACATGCTTAATGACCATAAAAGACAATAATATTCCGACAACTGTTCATTTCCATTTTTATAAAAAATCAAGACATCAATGTTTCTCAAACAACACATATTGGTACATGCTGCAAGTGCAATTGAGAGCATTCCAACGACACAGAATCGGCAACTATTCTGTAGTGCTGATATCGATGCCGATAAATTGGAACATTCCTACTTCCATACGCCGAAGTACTAACATTGTTCTATATGCTCTATCTTACAAATTGACAATTTGTTCAACACAACTGCCTTTTAGAAAACTGGAACATGGTGAAGCTACAAATAAGAATGACGAACCAAACGAGAACCACGTCGCCATTCACGTTCAATGCTTCGTGTGATAAACCCAAGAATTCCAACGCTTTCCACGCTGTCTTGCGATAAACCGCTGGCAAATAACTGAAAAAATAGCCAGTAGTAAGGCTATGGATAGGAATAAAACTGCGGTACGTACAATATTTATCACAGGCAGACAGCAGGGTGCAACTGGAATTACATTTTACCGGAACTGGAAAATGAAAAATACACGCCACCGAAAAATTCATTTTAATTTTCATTTTCGCAATATTATTGATGAAATAACCCTAGTTGGAGATAGGTATTAAATTTATCTGCTGTATTTTAGATTTTCATAATCCGCGGAAGCAAAATATCCTTCGATGATTTATTTTTGGCGATTGTCAAGGTTTGCATACTGTACTAATGAAATCTAGTTAATTTTTATCGTCATTTTGTACCAAAATATCTTAATTAAAACCGACCAAATTTTAATACCAGATTTTTAATTCCGGCAAAAAATTACTGCAACCGGAACTGGTGAGTGAAAAATGGCGGAACCGGAATTAGGGTTGCACCCTGGCAGACAGGCGTCGACAAAGCTATCATTCTGGTTCAGGATAAGCTTTGCCATTTAGCCGGGGCCAGTTTTTATATACAATCATTAATTCACGCGCAGCAAAGACAATCCTAAATACACTCTGTTCTCGGTTAGAAAAATGTAAAAATCACGAGAAATTACTGTACACAGAGACTTATTTATTTTCACAGGGTTTACTGTACACACTATACAAAATCAGAATTTATTTTTCCACTGTTAGCTATCCTATAGGTATTACGTATATATAGTTGCTCATGTTGATAGTTATCTTTACGTGTTCTAACTTGGCACCGGTTCCGGTAAAAATCGCGTCCCCGGGGCAACTCTAGTTCAGTTACAATTTTTGTTTGGCACATTTTACCTTTTAAGGGCATCTATTTTTGCAGTAGGTAGTATAAAACAGAGGTGGCTTAGCATGAGGGCTTTTTAGACAGATTTTTCTTCGCTGAAGTTTATACTTAGGAATATTCTTACGCATCTAATATAACACTGGTCATCTTTATTAGGTTTTTAAGCGTTATTAGAACACAATAAAGATTGTGAACGTACAGGTTCACGTGCAAACATTTATATCACACCTATATATTACAGATCAATCAGTTCCGTGGAAGTTGGCCCTGGCATAAATACAATATTGATGGTTACGTACACGAGCACATGAAACATTTGCATTATCTGTATGTCAGAAAAAATATGTAAAGTAGTTGGCATAAGTACAAAGTAGCTTCAATTCTAAGAAGTTTTTAAGAAACAATCGACGGATCCGATATACCAACCAAATTATCGTGATTAGTTTGCTTTTAAGGAAACACGCACTTAATATCTGGCTCCAGTCACAGCGTTTTATTGGTATGCGACTGCATCCTGTTCTGAATCGGATATGATCTTCTACTCGTTTTGATGGCTTACCAAGCAAAAATAGTGTGCCTTGATATTTTGGCCAGGATATGTATACAGTTTGCCACAAATTGTTTCGTCTTCCGATTCGTCAGTTAAACACATTACACAATGACCGTCTTTAACGTTGTTAACTGAAACACAAATAATCAGATATTACCAGTCGTAGTGGGACTACATTTATTGAGCGAAGCTCGAACACACGTAAGCATTTAAGGTAATATGCAAATTAGTTGTTAGCTAACTATTCATTTGTCGGTTTTGGAGGTTTGTAAGCAATTTCCTCAGATTCCTCGCACCCAAAAACCCTTCAGCCACCTAATAATTTTTGGAATAATTTAAAAAGTCCTAATATTGTCTTGTCAGTTAAGCTAATAAGCAATTTAGCTATTAGCTAACTATTCAATTATCGGTTTTAGAGGTTTGTAAACAATTGATACAGATTCCTCGCACCCAAAAACCTTCAGTAAACCATAATAATTATTGAAATAATTCAAAAGTCCTAGTTTTGTCTTGTCAATTAAGCTATTATGCAAATTAACTACTAGCTAACTATTCATTTATTCAAATTCCTCGCACCTGCAAACCCTTTAGTGCTGAAATTATATTGATTTTAACATTAATAATTAGTGAAATATTGTAAAAAGTCCTAATTTAGGCTTATAAACTATGCTAATATGCAAATTATCTATTAGCAAACTGCTCAATTATCGGCATTGGAGGTTTGTAAACAGTCTACGCGGATTCCTCGCACCCAAAAACTCTTTAATGCTAAAAATAGATTGCTTCTAACTGTGATAATTAGTGAAATATTGTGGAAAGACCTAATTTAGGCTTAATTAATTATGCAAATTAGCCTGTAGCTAATAAACGGCTTAAAATTTTGAAACCCCAATGCGAGGTTAACACCCCAGGATAATTGGCTTTCAAACAAAAAAAGATTATCAAAATCGGTGGAGTCGTTCCTGAGATTCTTTTCGGACAGACAGACGGACATCCACCTTTCGACTCCCAAGTACAAAACATAAAACGCTTCGCGAAACTCCGAGCTTCGCTCAAACAGCTAATACCATGGTGCAAAGCGGAACAGGATTATACCGGAATCGGCATCGGAACTACAACATTTGTGAGTTTGCGGATAAAAGTATAATATTGACATAGGGTGTCTGCTAGCTGGCAACAATTCTCAAAAACGTCGCAACGAAACAGTATTATACCGGAATCGGAATAACAAATTTACAACGGACTCGGAGCTACAACATGTTTTGTGACTATGCGGATAATTTGTATTAACAAGTATAATATTAATTTAGGGTGTCTGCTGCCTGGCAACAATTCTCAAAAACGTCGCATGAACAAATTGGCAATCATATTTTGGCTCTGTAAAGCTGAACTACAATCAGTTATTGATAAGTTAACTTATGAAAACAATTCAATAGATGAATGATGCAGAATTTTTATACAACATATCACAATAAGTAGGCCTAAAACTAAAATGTGGAGATTCCCTTTTGATCGTTCAAAATATCCAAATTCTCGCTTTGACGAAAATCTTCTTCGCCAGTATGAAGAATGGGTTTCTAATGGAAAACCAACGACAGATTACAGAGTCCCAATCTGCCCGCATTACAAGGAAGTGCTAGAAGCCGCAGAAGTATAGCAGCGCGCAATTCCGTCATCGGGCCACGCCGCCGCCTATACCATCAACACGTGGGCACCGCTCAAGGTTTGTCATAAAAGGCCGCTGAAGTGAAGCTACTATCATAACAAGTTCTGAATTTTTAGACAACGCAGGTTACAAAACGCAAGCCAAAAACGGAAGTGAAAAAGAAGTCCAAGGTGAGCAAAAAACGAAAAGCTCAATCATCGCCCGACACTAGCGAACCGATGAATCTAAAGAACACGAATCCGAATACATTGTCTCAAACGAAAGCGAGAGTGACGAGGACGACTCGGACCAAAGCTCAACGACAGATTTTCCACCTGGAAACTCAAAGCAAGCACAGTCATACCTGAAATAGCTATGGACAAACATTTCTTCTGCCGAAGACTCCAAACTGTTGGAGCAGTGGTACGCCGCTCTTTATTACACTCCATCTAAGAGAAAGCCTATCTGGTACCTGGGAAAATTTGTTCCCCGCAGCAATGAAGCTAATGACAAGCTAACACTTTAGTGCCTTGAGACCGACCAAAACTTAATACCGGAATTTTTAATTCCAGTATCAATTTACCGGAACTGGCAGGTAAAAAAGTGCCGGAACTGGAACCAAGGCAGGCTGGTCAGGCCATGATAAGTCTCGGTCTCGGACAATTTTTGGACATCACCGAAACAATAAAATGTTCAAAATAAATCATTTCTAATTCTTTTTTTTTCAAGATTTTATGTTTTCTTCATAGTTTTTGCGTGTTTTCAGAATATCTACTAATAATTATTGCGTGACTGAAAATTCATAACTTCTACTTTTTATAGGTTTATCTGCATTTGCTGAATCCTCGAGTTCTTGTCTCGGTTCCAAACCACCGAGACTGAGACCTGCCAAATACAAAGACTTACCGAGACCGACTCCCACCCCTGCAATTCATAAACCCTATTACACTATACCCCTGCAATTCATAAACACTATTACACTATCTTTACAAACTTACACGGTGTGGCTTTATTCTTCGCCTTCCAACGTCTTCCTTTAACCTTTCCAATCTTTTTCTTATCAGCAATAACTTCTATAAGTTGTGAAGAAAACCTATTATACTTTTACTTCATGTCACGGCACCTTTAAAGAAGTGAATGATATCACAATCGTATATATAGATAACGAGTAATACTACCATTAGTATCACGATTCATCCGGAATTCCTGGAAAAACTCAATTCCTGTTCCTGTTCCTGTATTCAAACATATTGCAGGAACCGGAATTTTTACTGTTTTGGGCCAAATTATTCATAATCATTTAAACATTGGAAAGTTCGACTTTGAAAAATTATTATTTCGAAATAAGAGTTTTTCATTTAATCCAATTTTGTCAAAAAACTGTTTCTGGTGTGTTTTTGCAAAACTTGACGATGAAATAGCTGAAAATTCGTTTAAACCTCATTTTCTGGCAAGTTTTCTGAAAAGTCCAACAGTAATTCGGTGGCAAAATTATTTCAAATTCCGATTTCTGTTCCTGTAAAGAAACTCAATTCCTGTTCCTGTCCCTGTTCCGGCAATATTTAGTTCCTGTTCGAACTTTGATTAGTATATAGGTCTATAAAACGTTACAGCGTACCAGTATACTTACCAGAAGCATCGAAAGCTGACACATCGTTGGTTATTTCAGGAAATATAAATGATTCGTGATTTTCCCTAACACCAGAGGAAGCATACTCCCATTTTCCATCTGTGTAGCGGTTGCGCTGCAACATATCGACCTCCATTGATAAGCCAGTTAGATTTTATTTATATATATTACTATGTATTTATTTAAAAGCATATATATACATACACATACACGCACACAAGTATTGCAGGTGGACGTACGTTCGGTTCGACAAATAAGACCAGTTGACTGAGTTTTATTTCAATACCACAATGATCACAAAACGGAAAATGTTTAGTTATTAATATATCTAAATTACAGATGTTGGTTTCGAAAGGCAAAGGCGTGTTGTATTTTAGTTTTATATATATCCAGGGTGCAACCGGAATTCCGGTTCCGGCATTTTTTCACCTTCCGGTTCCGGTAAATTTTTACCGGATTTAAAAATTCCGGTATTATAATTTGGCCGTTTTCTTAACTTTGCTAATTTTTAAGAATCTCTTTTGAAAGCCACTTGTACTCCGAATATAAGCCATTGATGGTGGATTTCACTTCAGTCGATGAGGAAAATCTAAAATACAACAAATAAAATAAATACCTATGTTCGACTAAGGTTATTTCACAAATAATAGAGCAAAAAATAAGATTAAAATGAAATTTTTGGTGAAATGCATTTTTCATTTTCCGGTTCCGGTAAAATTTTCAAATTCCGGTTCCGGTAAATTGTAATTCCGGTTGCACCCTGCATATATCCATAATTACTCTCAGTTTGCCTTCCATCTAATCGAAGAACACTACATTTAGCAACGTTAAGAGTTGCCATAAAATAAGTACACTACAACAATTAGTGATGGAAACAAGGTCTTCTTTATATAATTCCTTTCTTCATTTTGCGTTAAAAAATTTAAAAAATCCTACAATCCTCTGCATATTGTTTGCAATCAGTTGTAAAACTGAAGTTAGGGCAAGCTTACAGGCTACAATATAAAAAATATAAAAGTCGGTTTATACTGATTATCGTAACCATGCCTTACTCGCTAAGAAACGTGGAGCTATATAGAGTGTTGCAGGTTCCAAACATCTATATAGTTTTCTATATGGTTTAACCCGCGGGCAAAAATCTCAGAGATCTCTGTTTGCCCGCCTATGCAAAAAACTGTCCAAAATACCTTGTGACTCATTTAATTTTTTAATACTATTAAACTGTTTGAACGGACAATTTGAATGGGTACGCTGTTCCATACATTTATATCACGATTGCAAACGAAATTCGCAACGAACAATTTACGAGACCCACAAGGATATAGTTTATAATCATTTGCCCTATTTTTTATGACCAGATCAAAAACAAAAATGCGTTCAAATTTCAAATCCACATGATTATGCATTGTTTTTACACAAGTACAACGTCTATTTCCAACCTCCGCAACTCAAGAGATTCCAAACCACATATCAGTAATCTATCCTCATATGTAAGCTCTGAAAATCCACATATTCTTGTTAAGAATTTACTCTGAACCTTTTCGATTGCACGAATATCCTTCAAATAAACAGGTAACCAAACTTCAGAACAATACACAAACAGTGGTCTAACATACCCAACAAATATTCGAAGCACAAAAATCATATAACAAGATCTGAACGCTCGCAGAATAAGGCCAATTCTACGTGACGCACATGAATGTATTTTTGCACAATGTTCAGAAAAATTTACTTAGTGTTGAACGCCAAGGCAGAAATCCGTGTTGATGCACACTCAGAAGGTTGTTTTTAACAAAAAATACATTATATCTTCTTTACACAGATTTCCATTACTTTACCCTTACTTAGAGGTTCAGCAAGTTCAATAGGCGAATTATCGACAATAAAAACAGAGCAAAAACCTTCATTTATACACTCGACCTTAGACTGATCACAATCATAACTATCGTTATTTAAAACTAAATCAGGAATATGTGTTGATCTACCAAGTATTTTCTTTACATCCGAGGAAAAACTGTTTGGATCACCACAATCAGCAACAGATCTTTCAGTACTAGCTCTTTCACGTACCAAGAGATATCGACATCTGTTTGTCCAGAGCATTTGTTAAAGTTTTTTTGCCAATATCATTCAGCCACCTCCTACACGAATTTTCAAGTCAGAGCGAAATATTTGGAAATCAGCAAACCCAAAAACCAGTACATATGTATCATCAATTTTTTTGTCAACCACGTTTCAGTAAAACAATAGACTGAAAAATTACTGTTTTGAAAAAATGAATCTTGTTTGCTACGCTGCGACAATAAGTTAAATAAAACGGTAAAAACTGAACAGATTTTAGCCTTTCGCAACTTTTCTCACTATCCGATACATAGCAGGAGGTCACCTGTCTCAAGCACCATGAATATTTGCCGGTTTCGATTTTTCAATAATTGCACCATACCGGATCACCAGAGCACGTAAAAGATTCTGTTCACGCATTGCTCGGAGCTGTCCCTTGAGCGTCCGATCCTCTTGGCGTTGATGACAAACAAGGTCACGGCGGGCATATGCCGGTAAGCCATCGGTCTCGCTCGGATAAATAGCAAAGATCACACTCGACAGCATTTTCTTAGACCTACAGTAGTTAAACACACTAGGCACAAAGCCGTAGCTGATTGAGAGCCCTTCCGGGCT
>JASANG010002694.1:0-62766 GCA_030248215.1 Enoplolaimus lenunculus
ATCTATATAGTTTAGTTCGTAAAGTCTAAGCAGATATATACAAGGATGAATAGTTTTATTTAATCTTGCTCGAGGCACCCAATTACGGGTAAGTGGAGCGAGAAATAGGCGCAGGCAGCCCCGCTACAAACAGTTTCGCCCCGTAACCGAAAAATGTTTCACCTGCATTAAAAAAATTTGCTTCTGTTAAATATTCCTGGCAGCGGTGTGTGCCTTGCTCTGAGATTGTAAATACTTCATGTTCATCAAAATTTTAAACCAAAACCCCAAAAACACAGCATGAAATGTGCAAGTGTCAAAAAACAGAATAAAGCAAAATAAAGGGTAAATATAATATGCAAATTGAGGTTAGCAATGAGCGACTTGCGTCAAACAAATGTAGCAAACTGAACGAACAAAATGAAGACGCCCCCTTATAATATAATGAAAATGACCTTTATTTCGCTGAATTGATTCTGCAATTGTTCGAAATGAAATAAAATTATGAAACTCATCCAAAATCTTAAAAATTTCGGCCAATGTTACTTTGAGGGGCGTAACAGTCGATTAAGCGCATTCCTAAGCCTAAACCTAAGCGTTGCAAAAATGAATTCCTACGCCTAAGCATTCTCAAATATAATATTCTGCCACATTCTTGACCTGTGACTAACTTGTCCCAATGTAGTTTATGCAAGAGTGTTACGAAAATTAAATGTCATCCATTTGACTTTTTCTGTTAAGTTACATTCAATTTTAACGCAACCTAGTGATACGTTCGAATTAATATAACAGTCAGGCTTAACAACTGTAAACTTGTCAACAGTAATAAAATTAGTCATAATTTTTTTTGCATATTTGAGCTTCTCATGACTTCCCTTGATTTTATGCCACAATGAAAATTCAATTCGTTCGAAAATGTTTGCGTTTAACGATTTGCATATAAGCAACATACAAGCAATTTATTATTCAGCAGCACAAAAAGCATCAAACAGTTTCGTATAAATGATCACCACGACGGATTGCACGACACAAACAACACGCGAACACAGTTGCAGCGATCTGAAAACAACAAAAACTTGAACTATAAACCTGAGCAAACAAAATTAGTCTAAAGCTTAAGCTTACACTATTGGAGTCCCGCGAAAAACGGTACACCGCTCAAAGTCAATTGGACCAAGGGTTTATGCTGTTAATACTATTAGTTTGAGACTCTTGTGACGTGAATGATTTGCATATTCAGGATAGTCCTGTATAAAGGCGAGAGAAACAAAAATGTTCTTGCACACGAAATCCCTTGGCAGCCCCCGCTGATCGGATGACATCACTGCAAAAATGACCAACACTGAACATGTTGACAAATCAGAGTCTATATTTATCCAAGGTAAATTCAATTCTCTAGCAGAAAATACATGAATATCGTCAATTATACCTTCAACTACATCCTGTATTCTCGTGTATTAACAGCAATATATAGTATGCTAGTCAGCCAGTTTTGCGCAATGCGCAAAAGTTAGCGAACACACAACAATCTGTATGCAAATTTTCTGTTCAGAGAACAGTAACGTTTCTGTTCTTACAAATAATATTGTAAACAAATCAATGCTGGAAAGTTGCCCAAAATACGGATGTGAGGTATTCCAGCTTTTATATATAGATATGCTTCGGTTCAGACGGGCTCTATTTAAGCCGTATCTTTACGATGGTGTCTAAGGCTAAGCTTAGTTTAGACTTATGTTTGATGTGCCTTATGAAAACGACGATTTGCCTGGTCAAAGTTACTACACTCGTTCGAATTGTAAGCTGATCCACGGTGGACCGTCTGAGACAGCAAAGTATCGCCAAGTAAAAAAAGGACTTACCTCCAGCGTACAAAGAACCAAAAATACAATTCCAGCGATTTTCATATTGCTCCATAATTTGTCCCATATCACACTCGGGCACGGCTTAAAAAAGTGTAGTGACTTTAGAAATTGTAGAATTTACTTGAGAATTTGAACTGTGTTGACATGGGTGATATAATACGAAGAAGCTAAGCTATAAAATTGGTACATGCAAATTAGCACAAAAACCGTGGTGCTTGAAATCAAGGAGCAATAAGACTGTAACATGTGGTTCTGCGACACGCCCGTAGCCAGCATACCTTGCTAGAGGTTCTAAAAAATTTTCAGGAGGAGCAAACAAGGGTTTTCGATTACTTACAAGCAGGATTGAGACATTTCTGGGGGGGCGAGAAAATTCAACAGGGGACTGAGCCTCGGCCCGTGGCTCCACTGGGTACGAGCCCGCTCTTCGATCTTATTTATACTTGTTTGGTTATTCTTATGATTATGTTAGCTATGGGATCATGACACATTTTTCATTTGTCACTGCTTATCACACGGTACCCAGTGTATGAAATATATCTGAACGAATGGTGATATGATGTCCAACAGTAGCGTAACAATTTCTGTGGTGCAAGCAGAAGCCATCCACCGAAATGAGTAAATATTCACTATAAAGCGGTTTTTTGGGTCGATAAACATTCGCAAGCCAATTTTTTTCCGGGCATAAAATTCGCTATTGCACAGAGACGTACTTATCGCAGTATATATCTTGTTCCGGTCAATATCGATTTTAAAATAGGTAAAAATCAAAACCTTAAATGTTTAAAAAATTTTATTCAGTTACTATTCAAAAATACAAAATAACATTAATAATATCCGCTAACGTTAAGTGACTCGTCTGCACAATGCAAATCACATCCGCCACCAATGTCTTGCCCGGTAACTCCACAACATTTGCTCTGAAACGCGCATTTAAATACACTATGACCAACGGAACCGGAACTGCGACGGTGGTATGTATAAAATCGAAACCTGGCTCGCATTACATCGATTCTGAGCCGGAGAAATGCAATTATAGGCTGTTACAGAAAATGATGCCCATGTTACTTTGAGAGTTTTTGCGCGACTCCAATACAGTAAGCTTAAGCTTTAGACTAATTTTTGCTTGGGATTAGTTATGCGCTTATATGCTTTTGCTTACGAATATACTTATACTACAGACTGTCTTGCTCCTTTGCGCGTGCTTACAATGTGTGATCAATTCAACCAGATATGAAAGTGGAGCGGCGTCGCGTATGATTCATGGACAGAACGAAAAAACCTGGTTCCATCTACACTGCAAAAAATGATGAGTCAAATTGACTCTTTCCGAAATAGGCTCTACGGGACTACACAAACTGAGTCCAAGTCGACGCCGCCAGAGTCAAACTGATTTTGAGCGATTTTTGCGTTCATTTTATATTTTTGTTTTAGAGCATATGTAAACCATCTCCAAGTACAGTTTTCAACTCAACTGGCGAACGACACACCACAAAAACTCGATAAACGATAAAACGTTTTTGATGGTCAGCCGAAAAATTTCAGCTCGTTTTCGAGTAAGCAAATTCAATTCCGAGAGAAATTCATCTTCTGATTTTAGTGCCATATGGGGCGGCCCAAACTGCCACGCCCTGTGGGGATGTGGCTCTAGTTTCAGCTCTGAGTTCAACTGTACATGTGTAATGCGCTTTTATCCACAGCATATGTGGGTCTCAAACTTCCATTGACCTCGCGATCCGTTAGTGTTCCTGAGCCGTTATAAGAACCGTTCGATACTGCTAAGGCATTATATTAATATAGAGTGTTATCTGTGAACAATTTTTAAATTACAATAGTAAACTTATCGTCGTTAGGCGTCATTTCAAAAATTAATTGTTTAACAAATGGGCAAAAAATATCTAAAATTTACTTTTATTTGTAACGAGCGGCGACGCGCGACGTCGGACGGCATTGTGCGGCGACAGACGACGCCAGTAGTTAAGCACCCCTTAGGGGTGTTTAACTACTGACGCCAGACGGCATTGTGCGGCGACAGACGACGCCGGACGGCATTGTGCGACGGGGTGTTTAGCTACTGACGCCGGACGGCATTGTGCGGCGGGGTGTTTAACTACTGACGCCGGACGGCATTGTGCGGCGACAGACGACGCTGGACGGCATTGTGCGACGGGGTGTTTAGCTACTGACGCCGGACGGCATTGTGCGGCGGGGTGTTTAACTACTGACGCCGGACGGCATTGTGCGGCGACAGACGACGCCGGACGGCATTGTGCGGTAACAGACGACGCCGGACGGCAATGTGCGGCAACAGACGATGCCGGACGGCATTGTGCGGCGGGGTGTTTAACTACTGACGCCGGACGGCATTGCGCGGCGACAGACGACGCCGGACGGCATTGTGCGGCGACAGACGATGCCGGACGGCATTGTGCGGCGACAGACGACGCCGGACGGCAAGAAGCGCAACCCTCAGCTGACTCCTATTCCACTCTGCTAGTTATGTGTTATTACTTACTGTCTAGGTAATTTCATAAATCGTTCTAGCGTCGATGTGTTTATCTCTATCTACACAAAGTGTAACCGGATATCCGTTTCCGTTTCTGTTCAAAATCAGTCTCGCATGAGTGCTAAATTAGTTGGTTCGGCGGGTTCGCATTTGGCTACGATGGAGAAATTGCGAACAAGTACATCAAGTTGTACCATTTAAGCTGTGCGAAAAAAATGTAAAACCAAACCCGCCGAACCTAACTTGTGCTAATTTTTGATACAGCAATATCAGGGTGCGAGCGGATACTAAAAAATGCCGGATGCGGAGCCAGAGCCGGATGATCCGGTCGCATCCTGAGCAATATATATAGATCCCAACGGAATCGAATAAGAACCAAATGACAACTTACATGATGATACAAAACTTTAAACATATCACACGCGTCTTTTTGTTGCTGTGTTGTGTTTGGCCGATGCGCTATTTCTGCTGTTTCGTTCATCGCCTTTGTTAGCCATGTTTCTAACTAAAATAAACAAACAGTTGACTAAACAAACAAATAAACAAACAAATAAGCAAATAATCCAATTAATAAACGAACTCACATATAAAGAAGCAAACGAAGAAACATACAAACACAAGCAAACAAATACATAAATTAACAAATAAGCACGCAAACAAATAAAAAAATAACGAAGAAATCATAAAAAACACACAAATAAATATATAAACAGATAAACTGACAAACACAATCGTTAAGCAATAAAGTAAACAATTAAAAAACTAGTCAATCAGTCAACCAAAACAAATAAAGCGAAAAAACATGCAAACAAACATATAAAAAAGTCGCACACAGAGTTGGACATTACCGGCGGATAATCGCGGGACCGGTAAAGAATTTCAGGCGCGGGTATTCCCGCAGGTAAAGACTTGTATGACGCGGGTAAAAAATTAGTAGTTCTTACCCGCGCCAGCTTTTTATGTGTTAACGTGCAAAACATACGCGAGTAACTACTTAGTGAGCGTTGAAAACCGAAGTTTGTTAAATTGTAAAGCTACAAATTCTACAGTTTGTGGAAGCTATTTAGTTTCAGCGATTATTAAACAATCATTGGCTTAATGTCTTCGTCATTAGATACTAATAAACTTGAAAAAAAGCGTACTAATTGGTGATCCTGAAAATGAGTTATTTAAAAACCCCTCAACCGCTATCAGCCGTCTGGAACAACTCTGGTCTGGTTCGGCACTACAAATTGAAGTATAAAAATTACCAAAATGTTTCATTTTTCAGCCAACACAACTGAGGCGTGCGTATATCCATCGATGTTTCAAAAATTTTAATGAAAAAAATGGCGGATGCTTCGAATTTTTTAAGATTCTGGATGAATTTCGTAATTTATATTTCATTTTGAACAATTGCAGCCTATCTGTAACGAGAAATTGCGATATATATACCTGATTTATAACTAATTTTGAACGTAAAAATAACAGAAGTATCGTTATTTCTATAACGGAAACGGACACCGATTTGTACCGGACACTGAAACGGATATCCGGTTACACCCTGTCAAATAGTCATCTGATATCAATACTAGCCAAATATTGCTAAGAACAATGCATGTCGGTGCAATATATAAAGCGGGGTTGTGATGCCATTATTCAGCTAATGAGGGAACGTGAAGTACTTCGAGTAAGCATTCAGATGTTACGTAACGTGAGATATGATCCGTTTTACTTCTGGTCAGATGCTGTGCAATGTTATACTAGTGCTTCATTCAGTTGGATTTCAAATTTTGTTGTTTCTAGTATACTTTAATGTGTAAATTTCATTGGAGCTATAAACGTAAAACTTCATTAAAGTACGAATCACCAGCAATCTTTAAAATTTTGGTTTAACTTCAGTCGCGGTTAAAAGGTGGGTCACGAATAAATCTTTTTAGCGCGGGTATACCCACGGGTAAGAATATCATATTTGCGTGGGCAAATCGCGGGTCGGGTAAAAAATCCTTACCCACTTCCAACTCTGGACGCGCAAACAAAGAAACAAATGAATAAATAAAAAACAGATAAATACAAAAAACAAACAAATAATAAACAAACAAAAAGATAAACAAATAAAGCAAGAAAAACAAGCGTAAAACAATTAAGCAAACAAATCACCAACTAAACAAACAGTCACATCAGTTAAAGCATCCCGTCGTGAGCAAAGCGTGCAATTTGATTTGCCCAATTTACCAGAGCGGTGTCTAATGACATTTTTACTAAACAGCAGCCAGCATTTTAGGATCGAAAAATTATGTAAACCAAATTACGCGAAAAAAAATTTAAAACATCAAACGAAATTATTGATACCAAGAGTGGATGATGCATACTTCAACAAGAGTCTGCAACTGGACACATTCTGTGTTGTGACCAGTGACACTTTATGTATGTGGCATCAAAATTGCTTTGCTTATAGTTTAGTTTAGGGTTCTTGCATGTGACAACGATCGCCGTCTAAACAAGGGTGACGTCGGCCAAAAACGCAACCGCCGGCTGGTGCATTCTGTACCATGCGGAACCACAAGAGTTGCACACTCTTGTATCATGTACTCTTGTTGATACCAACTCACGTTGCCTTTGGACAACAGTACATCCAGTCCGAGTACAATTTGCGTTATTAACATCAGTGTCATAACCAATGCGAACTGAAATGAAAAATTCAACAAAGTTGTTTGACACAATTCTAAATATATAACGTCCCCGCTTGACAAGCTGACTAAACAATATTTCGAGTGTCAAATTTGTCGGTATTTTGAGTGTTTACCAGAATTCGCCGAAGGTACAGAATATATTTGATATATTAATGCGTTAAACATTAACCAGCAGTCAGGAACACAGTAGTAGATGATCAAAGCAAGACAGCTGTTGCAGCTAGCATAAACCACTATAACTGCAAGCGATTCATGTAGGATTAATCATTATGCCACAGGCCCTCAAGTACTGAAATTGATTGGGTCAACAGAGTGCATCTTACGCCGCTAAATTTTGGTTCGATAACGGTTTCTGTCTGACTAGTTCAAAGCTAATAAAAGCCGTGAAACATCCATGCGAGCCATAGGCATTTTTGGGTACCAGTGAACTGGACTGCAAACTTTATGGGACAAAGCTGATTGCATGGAAGACTATGATTTTCAGACCGACAACGCCAAGCGAAAGCGTGTTTATAAATTCACCAGCTCAGCACCGTAATAAAGGTGTTTGCAGTGTGGAGCAAGCTGTGTAATCAACCCTAAACTGTCCAGGGTGGTCAAAAAGTTTCGACTCTTGTTGCATACGCACTGACGGGGGAGAGATTAAAAATAAACCAAAACCGGAACCAATTCCGCGAAGACACAAAATTGTAGCTGACACAATCGTATGCGACAAATTGCAAATTGAACTTACCAGTCCAAGCAAGCAAACGCTTTCCGACAGCGCACCACAACAACCGGCGAATCCACAGATTAAGATGACGCCACCAAGAACCATACCAACAATCAGAACGATATTGATCGAGTGTAGCGTACCCAAGTCAACACCTTCAATTTTGTCAATTTTACCCACAAAATAATTTTGAACATCGCCTGAGAAATAGCAAATCACACACGCGAGCAGAATAATCAGACCGGACAGCTAGAAAAAATGTAAAAAAACAAAAATTATTAAGAAAAACAACATTCAACTTTCGTGTTGTACTTGCAAACTGCAATTAGCACAGTTCACATTGCCAAAGTACTTGCAAAATGCAATTAGCACAGTTTACATTGCCAAAGTACTGGCAAACTGCAATTAGCGCAGTTCACATTGCCAAAGTACTTGCAAACTGCAATTAGCACCGTTCATACTGCCAAACATTGTCAGAAATCGGTTACCCGGACGGCCGCCGAACGTTGGATTTGGGGCGCACCGAATAATTTTGTGGTGTAACTACAATTGCAATTCAAGTTTGTCTATTTTTCGACTTAGTCTACTTCGGGGGGCACCAGTGGAATTTGTGACCCCCTGCCTCCGGCATCCGTGAGGACGTCCTTGAGTTGGTAATGAAATTGCTAACATTTCTACATAATATCCAATAATAATAATAATAATAGTACTTATAAGAAATAGTTCGAAATTACAAAAAGTCCGTCCCGATCATAAAATCATGGAGTCAGAAACAAAACCACTGTCAATGTACAGAACAGAAGAACAGAACCGTAACAGTAGCAAGCAAGCATATTTCAAGCAAAAGCCTGAGGAAAAAAATAGTCTAAAGCTTAAGCTTACTCTACTGCAGTTCCACAGAAAAAGCATTCCGCCCCTTATCTGTACATTGGACAAAACTAACAGAACAATATATTTACCGAAACTTTTCAACTATAGTAAAATATATACGGTATTTATCGTGAAAAGTAATACTTATATCTGCCGTCTGAAACATTTCTCAAACTACTACGACCATCGGGACACTTTATATAATTTCATCTCAAAACAATTTTAAAAAATTCCACCTTCTTACATTATTCAATTTTATACTACGGATTAAATTTGAATTTCATATATTTCATAAATATATACAACTTACAAACGCAAGGAAATTAAAGAAAAACACAAGGCATTTGACCACTTTTGCTCCACATCCATACACCATGGTTCGTGTTGATTTTCAATTTTAAACCAATCACAAATATGGACGGTCTGGCACCAAAATATCTTTGTATCCAACGTAAACACAAACACACGCTTGGCTGTACTGAGTGTTGCGGTCAACGGGTCAAAGACACAATTGTCAGCCCTCAAATTGACTTTCGAATAAGAAAATCCGTGTGGAAAGAATAAAAATGTCCTCGGTAATATAGTATATACCCGTTTACGTTCGATGTAATGAATGTTGTTATATAACACTGCAATAGAATAACCATAATAATGTGTAATTATAACTGGTACTACATGGTTGACCCATGTAACGATCTAGAGCGGAACGTTTTTGTACAGGACTGCAATCGAGTAGAGTTAGCTTAAGCTTTAGACTGATATTTTGCTTAGGCTTAGGCTTTGGTATAAGCTCATTTTTACACTTAGGGTTAGGCTTAGGACTATGCTTATACTACTGTTTCGGCCCCTGTTCTTGATATACATTGGTCAAATGGTTGAAAAAATGTGATAACATAATTTCTATATCAAATAACCAAATTTGATCCGCAGCTTATTCCTACTAGGCTTTCATTCCGACATGCCCATTAGACACGTGCGTCCTAGATCTGCATCCATATAGTCATTTAATAATATTTCACCTGGAACCAAAGCATTAACATTTAGTGGTTATAGATCCTAAACCAATATCCTGCTAAGTAAGTGCACAGCTTGTCCAAAGTCAATACCGATGTTTCTTAAGTCGAAATTTTTCTTCAAAAAACACATGATTATCTTCTTCACTTATGTTTCGAGATCGAAACGATGCATAATCATTAGTATTTAATCACAATTTATAAGTTTACTGCGAAAAAATTTCTATTTTCAAAGTCTTTGTCAGCGACAAACCAAATGTACACACTGATTCTGAAAATATCGTATTTGACATCCACCACACACCAACCCTAATGGGCTAAACAGTCGTAACGAGTTGTTTAGATACCACGGTCCCAATCATCCATTAAACCAGACCAGACGGTTCAAAACCATGCGTGCCTACGCTCTATAGGTCCCAAATAATGCACAATAGTAAGTAGCTTTGTACAGCTGGCACGCTCATATTTTATGATTTCTATTGCAATTCGGTTCATCCAACATAATAAGCTAAACTGGTAAAAATTAATGGTTGAACAAAATAAATGTATATTGACACGCGTATACATGCATCAGGTTTTTAAAAAAAACTATACAAATTCGCTGAACTTGCCCTGTTTATACTGGGTTTCGTTCAGAAACCGTTGGTTTTAAGTAAACTATGCAAGTTTTTCCAATATTTAGATGATTATCGGATATCCGGATATGTATCTGAAAACAAACGTGTATCCGGATATCCGCCCAATATCCGAAATACCATTGTGTAAAAAAAATTTTTCGAATAATTTGCATTGTTTCACCATTAAAGTAGCTGGAGTTGACGAAAATAAATTCTATATTCCAACCTGAGTTAAAATATTGAACCACCTTCTCATACACCAAAACAGTCCAAAAGTACTTTATCAGTGATTCTAGCTGTCTGAATAATGAACAGCTTAGCGTGGCGTTGGGGGCGACAACCCCATTTCAATTAGTGTTCTTTCAAAATACGAAAGGTTCAAGGAAACCGCAGCCTCCACTTGATTTGATTCAAAAAGTTTGGTTGCTACAGAAAAAGTTTTCTCCACATTCGTGCCGTGAAACTAATAGTAAATCAGCTGCGCTAAACCAGTCATCAAACGCAAAAAATGACGCAGTGCAACTCAGAGCGTCGCTTTTACAAAGTAATATACATGAAAACAATAGATTTCTGAACTATTGAAAATAGATTTTTAGTTCCGCTACGCTGTAGTCCATATAAGATCACAAAAGTGGAAGTATATATTGAAGTCTTAAAAAATTGAAATTTAATTGAAATTATCAGGGAAGGTTAAAATGAGCCAACTCGGCATTATACTCCGATAAACTAAACTAGAGCGGGTCCTGAAGATTTGG
The DNA here is from genome assembly GCA_030248215.1 of Enoplolaimus lenunculus. Classification (NCBI taxonomy): domain Eukaryota; kingdom Metazoa; phylum Nematoda; class Enoplea; order Enoplida; family Thoracostomopsidae; genus Enoplolaimus; species Enoplolaimus lenunculus. Next base: position 10,987 of record JASANG010002694.1, read on the forward strand.
ACCAGTATGACTTTAACAATGTTACAATCAAAACATATTTTAAGCCTCCACAGCGTACTTAAGCAAACAATTTGGCTAAAATTCAAGCCTAGTATATTTCGGTCTGTCAGAAGGCGGGTACTAGCGAATCTAAAGGGGCGGGAGAAACTGTTTGGTAATAAAATGGTAAGGTTCCTACCTTTAGGCTTCAGGAAATGTTTTGTGCTAAAACAATTTTCCCCCTCAAAATTTTTTCTACAAAAAATATATGGTCCCTACATTACAATTTTCCCCTCAGAAATTTTGGTGAAAAATTGTGTGTCAAAACATTTAGGAGCCTACCCCCCGTCAGAAAGTTCTGGATCCGCCAGTGAAAGCGTGGTACGGGGAACCATCATAAGTAATATGGGCAAATATTTGTACGATTAAGCGTAAATATACTCAATGTTGTTCTTTCTTCTTGGAACGTAATACGACTCATGTATATATAGTTCGAGGGAAGGGTGACATCAAACGGAATCGGAGACAACCAAATCAACTCAATTTCAGGCGGCCAACACAAGCATTTATTAGTCAGTAGCAGCAATCTTCTAAACCGAATTTTAAGCACTGTTGAAGGAGTTGCATAATAAAAAACTATGTTCGGATTTGTATGTTTTACGTTCATAGCAATCAACTTGTGGGTCAAGGTACTTCCCTCAAAGCAACAACTAAAACAAGTGCTTAAGAAACGAAAATTAATGTTCGGAAATTCAAAAACGCAAAATCGAGCTTCGGATATCCGAAATAGAAAACTTAATTTGGATATCCGGATACCCGGATATGAAAAAATATTCGATGCCCATCACTAATATACACATATATTTTAGGGTGTTAACCGGAACTAAGTTTTACCAAAACCGTAAGAGGGACAGGAATGAAATTTTTTGCAGCAACCGAAACCGGAACAGGAGCAGAAATTTGAAATAATTTTCCTCACCGAATTCCTGTTGTACTATTGCAAAAGCTACCAACGAATTGCCTTAAGCGAATTTTCAGCAGTTTCATCATGAAATTTCTCGAAAACACATCAGATTTTTAATTTAATGCTTAACAAAGCTGATCTAAAGACAACCGCTAAGCTTTTAAATCTGCCCCAAGCAAAAGGTTCAGTGCAACTAAAACTCACTCAAAGCTTGCCGTGATAAATCAGCTCTGATTATGAAGCCCAGCTTGTGAAACTCGCTGTTACCCTGTGTACCCAGCTTGTGAAAGTCATAAGATTGGTAAAAATTCTGACATCAGGTGGCATATACCTACACAATCAAACACTTGAAACAATTTCGCAGAATTGCTGGAAATGGTATCGAAACATATTTTTCTAATTGTCGTCTATAGAGTTGAAATTTTAAACACGTCATTTTATACGTCACCTCTTTCACAATGTTCGGTGTTACAGGACCGTAGCCAGCTCAACGATGGTGCTAAAAATTTATCAGGCGGTCTATGCAAAGATTTCACGAGACTTACATGAGGGGTTGATACTTTTCTAGGGCCGTACAAAAATTTTGCCAGGATTCTCATCCCCCTGCACCCGAATTCTGGCTACTGGCCCGTGTTGTTTAAAAAAATTCAATTTTCAATGTTTTAAAAATTCAAAGAGTATGATTCACATACGTTGTTTTGAAAAAAACTATTTGGCACAAAACAAAATATACTTTAGAAAGTGCATTCCAGAAGTCTTTTAAGCAAAATATAAATAAAGAACAACAAATACATCTATTTACTGAATTAAAATATGTAACATCTTGCGTCAGACGCGTAGCCAAAGCTGGCGCGGAGACAAAGGGGGCCAAAAGGAGCTCAGCCCCCCTGGGAAAACTTTGGACTCCCTTAGAAAATTTGCACCTTGCTTGTAAGTCGTTGAAAATCGCAATCCTAAAATATTTTTAGCCCCTATCCAAGCAAGGTGAGCTGGCTACGGGCGTGAACCAAAGCAACATGTTAAAGAGGCCTAAAAATTTAGGCCATTGTATACTTTCCCCACATTTACAGTTTACGCTTAGGCTTAGACTCAAGCAGTGGCGTACCGATAAATTTCGATTGGGCAGCGCATCCCGTCAGGCCCGCCGTGCCATTGGTTTCTTCCTCAAAGCAATCTTAGCATAATCTGACGTAAACTACTCACAACAAAAAACGTCACCAGGATCGTTTATAACACAAGGATCCGCCGGTTGGCACCGGTCATGGAAAACAAAATCAGTTTTAAAAACTCCATTTTATTCAAAACTAAGTTTTTGTAGTGTCTGAGTCGGGCCCGCCCGTAGCCAACGGCGGGGGCGGTATGGGCTCAACCCCCCCTGGAATAATTTTGGCTCAACCTAGAAAATTTTCAACCTTGCTTGTAAAGTCATTGGTAGCACTTGGATACCTCTCCTGAAAAATTTTCAGCCCCCCTACATGGTGATTCTTTAAAAGAATAGGCTTCGATTTTAGACATTTTTTTGCGTTGGCTTACTTTTCAACGCTTAGGCTTTACGCTTAGGAATATGCTTAATTATACTGTTATGGTCCTAAAATCAACATTGGCCAGTAGTTGTGTGCTGCCCAGCAACCACTACGCAAAGACCTGAGTAATAATTTAGTCTCAGTTCCATAACAAAAAAGATGGAAACAAATACGAAAAGATGTTCAAAATTTTCTAGAAGATACCCTATAAGTATTAGAATGCAAACCAAACCCGTTTTGCTTCTCTCGCTCGCTTCGCTCGCGACTTTGGAGGCCCCCACCCTAGGGTTTGCCCGAGTCCCCAGCCCTGTCTGCTCCGGCACTGTTACATCCTCGACTAGTATTGCCCACAACCACACGTCGTACACAGTGGCGGATCCAGGATCTCAAAATGGGGGGCCCAAAATATCACAGGTAATAAACCTATTTTTGACCCATACTGTAGTGACCTAAATAAAAGGGGGTCCCCATTTTGAGTCCCAATATAATTTTTGTCGAGATGCTGTTGGGGGGGCACGGCCGGGGTGGCCCCCCGTGGATCCGCCATTGGCGTACACAAAGGTTTTTTCTTTAAATATCGCATTTATCGTCAACAGAACACTTCGAAAAAACGAGCATCTGACTTTAAAAAATATAAAAAAACAACAGATTATATACACTTATTCAATATTTATTTATTGTATATTTGACATTCGATGCTGTCTCAAACAACAGTTCAATCTGCGCAGTGTAACAGAGTCGACCAGCGCAAAATGACTCAAGAAATACGTGCAAGACAAGACCAAGGCATCTGCGGTCGGCAACGGGGTACTTTGTACCATATTTGACTCAGATCATTTCGTCAAAACGAGTACAAAGTTTGTTTCCGTCTGCCTCGGCCCGATTAGCCGCCCCAGGATTGTTTACAACACGCAAAAATTGTGACACTTTTGTAAACAAAAGCACATAAGAAAGATAATCGGCAGAAGCTTTGCTAATATTACTGAATCAGCGACGATGCAAGTAAAAAGAAACGCTATAAATTGTGAAGTATGCTTAAAACGGGCCCGTTGCCAAGAGGGGCCAGGGGGGGGGGCTCACCCCCCTGGAAAAAATTTGCCCCCACCTACAAAATTTTCAACCTTGCTTGTGACTGCTTTTTTACGCAAGCTGTGACAAATTCTTAGCTAGGAGAATAATAGATTCTACTGAAGATGCTATACGTAGGGTGATAAAATCATTCACTTGTTTCAATGTTATCAAACCATTGCAAGCTCTCTTAGCTTCGGTTAGTCTGATTTCAATTTAATACTTTAATCCCAGTACTAGAACGTCCGTTTAAAAACCCGACACGGAGCAATGTCCACACCAAACCAGATCAGTGAACGGTAAAACTCAATAACTGCCGCTACCACTATCGAGTCCCTACGCTGGTGGGGTGGCGTGCCCCCGTATCGAAATATTTTTTGGGATAAAATGATAAGGTTCCTACCTAACAAATTATCCTCCAGAGAATGATGGCACATATATAGCATACTGTACAAAATTGCGTTTCATGACTTTAGCCTGCCCGCGCCCCGTCAGAACTTTCTGGGATCCGCCCGCTGGCCGCTACCATGGCAAGAAAGTATCGGTCGCATTTACTACTAAACTTTGAGTGGCTGATTTTTGGCATGGGCCAAACGCAAAATTTGTTCTAAGTCGAGTCAATTTAACAGTTCAAATTTAACGACACGTTTGTCATCTTTCATCAAGATAAAATTCAGCGTTGTAGCCAGCGTATAGGTACCGACAATGCTTGGCATCAAAGATTTTTTTGCGAACAAGCCTAGCGAGAAATTTGCTTGGCTGTACAATCGAGTAAACCTAATCTATGCCAGTAAGAAGTGACCTGGTACTGACGTTCGAAGAAATTTCACGAGGATACAGCGTCGTATCCCCAGTTGTTATACCGCACACTCCAGTACGGCTGCCTGGAAGCTAAACCACAACAGCGGGGGGTTATTTTGCCGTAAAAGCGTATACGAAGAATGTCAATATCACAAAAGCTACCGTTTTAAAACGTATTTGTGGAATTTGAAAAGTTTACAAAAATATCTACATTTCTTTATACCCTTCGACCCTTTGTAAAAAACAACAACGACGCTGCCAAACAACAGCAGGCCATCAACCAAGAATGTTTTTGTGATGAGGGGGCCCACGTAGATTTCCAAAAAAGAGGGGAAACAAAAATTATTCTCACATATAATTCTTCTTTTGAGTGCTGTCGATTAAATTTTTTCGGTCACGGAGAGTTCGTTTCCCCAGGTATTTGCGACCCTGTAAAAAAGCAATTTGTTTCATTGGTTATACGGCGGGCGCAGCACAGGGGTGGCTTACGGGTTAAAATCCCAGTTCGATTTGTGTGCATTGGTTTTAGGATATATATATATATTTATATATTTATATTAATACATTGGCCCATGTTACTTTAAGGTGCGTCCACGTTTCTGGTGGGTCCATAAAACACTACGTTTAGACTATACGTTACATTTTTTGTTTAGGCTTAGGTTTAGGCTTATGCTTAGGCTTAGGCTTAGGAATACCATTAATCTACTGTTAACGCCCCTTAAAGTAACATTGGTCAATATATTTGTGAACTATATATTCGTATATGAAAATAAAGTGGCTCTGTATGCACAATTCAATACTACGAGGAACAATGTATCTGCAATAATACTCAAGGACAAAAGAATGTGTGTATTGACTAAATTTAAAAATTTTACTCAGCTCAGCGACTTCGACAAACATATGTCACTGGAAAATCCATGGGGTGCTACACGTTTAGCCCCGCTACCTATCACAGGAATCAAACCCAAAAGTTTACTTATGAAGATTTTGCAATATAAGATTACCGTTTCGCATGGTGTTCCAAACCTTTTTTCACTATCATATATATCGTGAGGGCCGCTGTCCGAAATTTTCTGAATCCGCCACTGTATATGCTGTATGTTAATGTTTTCAAGTGAGAATGGAACAAATTCGCAAGACAAACGATTTATTCAGATGGCCAGGGGGCTGTTTGTCTTAGAAGTTAAATTTTCGAGTTTACATTTTACAATTTTTATTCTTTCATATTGGATCAGGAGAATCTGAACCACGATAAAAAGTGGTCTATCTTAAAGAAAATGGCGTGTTGAGTTCAATGGTGCCATTTCTAGGCCTTTAGACCCCCTGGTTCAAAAGTTATGGGCCATTGAAATTTAGTACATTTATACGTACTGTAGGCGCAGTGAAGAATTCACGCAATTCTGTTCGCTTCGACCCACAGTACTTCAAAAATATTGACAGGTGCAAACGTATCCCAAGCTACGCTCTCCGTCGGGGTGAGGGGGAATGTAGCGTTTCATTTGCCTATGCAAATTACGGTCAATTTTCGATATAATGCCACGATATAAGGGTCAAGAGAAGAGAGATCTGGCACTGTTGATTTTAGTCATGGTACACTTGTATTAGCTTTATATTGGCTTAAACCTGTTTTTCTTATCATGGCATTGTTCATCATTTGTATATGCTCAGCATATTTTTAATCATATTTAGATTTAGATTCTCAAACTTTTAGCTCAAATCTGCAATGTTTTCTACTGTTATCATTATGGTCATCGTTAAAGATTGAATCAATAGTTGAAACTTACTTTCGGGTTCCATTGCCTTTTAAAAAATATATTGAAATCTTTCACGGGAGTAAAAATGAATATTTTTTAACAAGTATAAATGGAATAATAGTGTAATCGGGTGATTTTCTCACCGATCAAACTTAAATGAAGTTAGTTCAGGTTTAAGTCTTGCTTGTGAAAGCTACAAGTTTTGCCTACAGTTTCAGAATGGGTAACGAGTCATTGCCACAAAATGCAAGAAATATATAAGTGTAATGTAAATAGAGCCGCAGACAAGATTTTTGCGTCTACTTAAGCCGGACACAGTATATTAAACTAAGTTTCTAAGCCCAAACGTTTACTAGGTTACCGCCCCCTAAACGACTGCGATTTCAAGGGACCCTAAGCAGGATGCGGGCTGTCGCCTTCAAGCCTCCCACACGAAGCGATTCTTACACTAAAAGCACCAAAAGCATAGTTATATACTTTATGGCCCATGTTACTTTAACGGGCGTCCAGATTTCTGGTGGGTCTATAAAAGTGTAAGATTACATTCTATATTACATTTTTTTGCTTAGGCTTAGGCATGTTTTTGCAACGCTTAGGCTTAGGCTTAGGCTTAATAATATGCTTAATCTACTGTTACACCTCTTAAAGTAACATTGGCATACTTTAACATAAATTTTAGCTGTTCCAATAAAAGAATTAAAATTTAAAATCAAAAACGGGGGCAGTTGCGCCTGAAGCCCTCTTGGGTACGCCCCTGTTTATTGAGTATAAAAGTATATATGCGTGTTTTCATCGCTGGTTTGCCTACGCTGCACTCCTGCTTGTTGTTTCGGGATTTCCCTTCCCCTACGACCAGTAGAAAGAGTAGTAATGGCACAATACTACCCCAGAGTGGGCTGTGGGTAACGTTTTTACGCGGCCTGCGCTGCACCCAGGCAAAGAATGTTTTATCAGGGGGTTTACCTACGCTAAAAGATTTATCCACGACCCACCTTTTACCCGGGTCTGAAGTGAAATAAATATTTTAAAGATCGCTGGTGATTTGTACTTTAATGAAGTTTTCCGTTACAGCCCTGCAGAGATTATGTAGCTAAAGATATTGAACCTGCGTTGCGCTTTAACCACGAAAATTTAATTTTTCATCCGTGGTATACCCGCGCAACATTCCATTACACGTTACTTGTTTTTAGCCGAGCAAAGTTCTTTACCCGTCACCGACCTTGCCTGCCCTTATTTTTTCATCTGCGTTCAATACAATTGTGTAATTTTACAGTGCATTTCTAAAACAAAAGGCTTACAGGCCATAATCGTTTGCCTCGCCAATTTGTTCCATTCTCACTTGAAAACATAACATACAGCATACACAGTGGCCAGGGTGCAACCGGAATTACAATTTACCGGAACCGGAATTTGAAAATTTTACTGGAACCGGAACCGGAATGTGAAAAACGCATTTCACCAAAAATTTCATTTTAATCTTATTTTTTTGCTCTATTATTTGTGAAATAACCTTAGTCGAACATAGGTATTTATTTTATTTGTTGTATTTTAGATTTTCATCATCGACTGAAGTGAAATCCACCATGAATTGCTTATATTCGGAGTACAAGTGGCTTTCAAAAGAGATTCATAAAAATTAGCAAAGTTAAGAAAACGGCCAAAGTATAACACCGTAATTTTTAAATCCGGTAAAAATTTACCGGAACCTGAAACGGAACCGGAAGGTGAAAATATGCCGGAACCGGAATTCCGGTTGCTCCCTGACAGTGGCGGATTCAGAAAATTTCGGACAGCGGTACTCACGATACATATGATAGTGAAAAAAGCTTGGGAACGCAAAGCCAAACGTTAACAGTCTTAAAATTCAAGCTTTTCTGCTACTCGCGGATAATATGCAGCTCTGTAGCCCTGATGAATTGCACACATGAAACCTTACTAGAAACAACAAAATTTCAAATCCAACTAATAAAGTACAGAACTTTCGCTTTTTCGACGCTTACTGACTAGCTTAGTTCATAGCGTATGTTTCGCACCATATTTTTTACTCACATTGAACAAATCTTTACCTGTGGGGTATACCCGTGGCTGAAACTTTTTACCCGACCCTCGTGTACCCACGCGTGTAACGTCCCACTCTGGGCCCCTTCTGGCTACGGACCCGCTTAGAACAACCAGACTAAGACGGTGTTAATCGAAACTCAATTTGAACACTTAAACCATATACGTATTAATTATCTGAACAAACAACTCTATTTAAACCGTTTGTCACTGCAATAACAAACCTAATACAATCCTAAATTTGGTCAAATCCTAAGATTAAACTAAAAAACCACAACTTTTTAATCAAACCAGTTACAAAAAAGAGTCTTGCCAGTTGACTGTGACCAAGGAGCCGCCGAAGAACCGAAACGCAACACACGCAAGCGCAAAAAAATACAAGTTAAACCCAAACCTTGAAAACAAACGCTATATCTGGTCGCTACTTGCATTGGATTCCGGTTCATATAAAATACCGTCTCGTGATCTCATACACATACCATTGAACGCATATTTCAAGCTATGAACAGTATTTCATTTCGAATGGGTATAACTTCGTTTATAAAGTCGCTTGGCAAGCGAATGTAGCAAGCGAAAATGCTATTCATGATCGTACCGTTTGTATTCTACACCCTGTAAATATGGTTTTTTTCTTGTCTCTCCAGAAATTTCGGTATACGACCCTGTTTCAAACGCAACATCTAAACGCACACACGCCGCATTCCCCGTATTCTTGCGCACCCTATACAGACACACACATTTCACCGAATGTGTATATAACTTTTTGACCATGTAAACAATTCAGTCGTTGCTGACATAGCGACACGGTCAAAACGGCTTCGTAGCGGTGGTCAAGCAAATATGCCAGGGGTACACAGGGTGATATATTCAGCAATAATTCTACAGATGAAAAAAGTGAAAAATACTTTTAACACGATTTAGTATAACCTTAAACGATTGTGGACGACAAAAACTGTTGCTGAAGTCACATTCTCTCCCGTAAAAACTATCCTGGCTGCGTTCGTGCCACAGGGTGGGGGGTGCAAAAATCAAAACCGACTGCCAGACAGCAAACTTTATCATTACGCTTTACGGTTTCAAGTGGATTGAAATGACAAAAACACATCTCACATACCGCTTATTATGGAATTTTCCCCTTTTACAAACCAGTTAATTGACCAGAAATGTATCCAGAATTTCATATCGCAACGGCATTAACCTAATTTAGCGTTTTGCAATTAATCGTAGATAGCGAGAAACTTGCAGTCTAACGAAAGATCCAGTAAGTTATTCTAAATCGTAAAGCCTGTTAACGTGTGCCTTACTCTCCTGTACACGTTCGTTCATACTATATATTTGTCGCTTTATCAGGCCCATGTAAAGATCAGGGGCGGAACGTTTTTCTGTGGGATTGCAATAGAGTACGCTTAAGCTTTAAACGACTTTTTTTGCTTGGCTTAGGCTTAGGTTTAGGCTTCGCAATGTGCTCATTCTTAATACGCTTAGGCTTAGGCTTAGGCTTACACATATACTTATAAATACTGTTCCGCCCCTGTTGTTTACACCTTTATCACGACGTACACGTGCTGTATTAACGTTATATAGAGCCAGACAGCTATTGGTATGGTATAGTATTTTCACGAAACACACGGTAAATTTAGCCATTAACCATACCAAACACTGTTTTCTGGTCTGGTAAATACCTAAATCGACAACGCATAAACACTAGTAGAGACAGATGGAAGAGGCGGGGTGTACACGGTCTCGGCAGAAATTTTTTGGTCAAAAATTGGTTAAGGTCCACCATGCCTTACAGGTTTTAACTTTTTATGTTCGAACCAAGTTTACTCAGTTCTGTAGTGTTCTGCGTCAGTAAACGTCAAAATGTTCGCATTCGGCGCAAATTACATTCCACCTATTTACATTCCACCCCTAATAAAAACAAAGTCCATTACGGTATTCGAGGGTTTGGTTTCCTGTGGACGCTTTCGCTTGCCCCTACAGACGTATTCGAGAAGGTTATAATGAGTTGTATCCCAAAATTCAATGTGATTTGTTATTGTTTCATCGAAGCTTCTTCCTTGAACATGTAACGGCACTTTTTAGGGTTGCGCTGTATATACTCGACGTCCGGCGCCGTCTGTCACCGTGCATACCATATAACTTATCGTGCGTGAGTTATTTTTTACGATACCACACGCTGACGAACGGGTAACGGACGGCGTCGGACGTCAACAAAAGTATAGCGCAACCCTTAGGTGTCGCAAATCCATTAATGTATTGTTTCATATTATTGTAGATTTATATTTGAAAAATTGACCAATAGTGAAAAACACTGAATTTTCGTAATGACCTGGAATTCGGGCTGTACCATGCCTGTAATGTGCTGGCTGTCTTTTTATATCTTCGGCCAATGTTACTTTTAGGGGCGTAACAGTAAATTAAGCGTATTCCTAAGCCTAAGCCTAAGCCTAAGCAAAAATATGTACTCTAGAATCTAAACCTACTTTTTTACAGACCCACCCGAACGTGGACGCACCTTAAAGTAACATGGGTCAATATCTTTCATTGAGCTACTTTATTATTTCTGAGCGTATTAGGTAGCACGTATTAACGTAAAAAATTGATTCAGACACAGAAATTTTTTCCTGAAAACGTAACCCTGTATGATTACACAAAACAATGTTCGTCCAAACGATAGTCACTCACACAAAATGTAGTCAATAATTAAGATCTCACCCTGAAAGGCTATAGCCTCCCACGTAAAAAACCTTCACACCTCTGCAACCCAAAACGTTATTCTAAAACCTGTCAAGCATTTTTGTTCTTTGTTCTAAAGTTCGGGACATTGTATACGCCACGGGCATTATGGGACAAGATATACCCCCCGGTCCCTTTCCTTGTATACGCCACTGGCGTTGGGGGACAAGATATATGCCCTCGGTCGTTTTTCTTGTATACGCCACTGGCTTTGGAACGTAAACCCTGACGGTGAAAATGTTGTACTTACCAATATTACAAATTGTTCACATTTTGAAAGTTGTGTTTATAATAATGGACGTGTCACTACTGGCTGAGATCGGAAAAACAAGCTCAATATATGATAGAAAGGTGGCCAATAAAACTTTGCTAAGGCCCAAATTTCTCCTGAACCTGGCCCTTATCTGGCTACGGCACCAATGAAACAGTATTTTTACTACCTTAAACAATGCATATTCTACCGTTTTTTGGAACCAAATTTAACGTAAAAACATGGCCGAATCAATGATTTTAACATCAAACTACACGATTTACCGAGAATTCCGGAGGGATCAAATGTGTCTACCTTGGGTCAAGTCAAGAATTATCGACAAATTTAAGGTTATGGACTAGGCTTCACGCTTAGGAAAACGCTTAAGCAAACTTAGGTATGTTTTGTCCAAAACCAAAGACTAAGTCGCTAAGTTCGTGGTAGGAAAGTTTACAATAACCATATATATGTGCACGAAGAGTGGGTACCGGCGGGGAAACGCGGGTCAGGTAAAAAATTGCACCCGCGGATATACACGCGGGTAAAGACTTGCATCGCACAGGCAAAAAATCAGAAAGTTTTTATCCTTGCCAAATCTTTAAGAGTTAAGGTGCAAAACGTACGCTGTTAACTAAGCTAGTCTGTGCGCGTCGAAAAAGCAAAAGTTCTCTGTTTTAGCCTTGATGTGTAAAATTCATTGAAGCTATAATGCAAAACGACATAAAAGAGCAAATCACCAACGATCTTTAAAATACTGGTTTAACTTCAGGTGCGGGTAAAAGGGCGGGTCGAGTGTAGATCTTTTCAGCGTGGGTAGTAAACCCGTGGGTAAAAAAATGTTATTTGTCTGGGTAAAGCTCGGGTCGCGTAAAAACTCCTTACCCACATCCCAATCTGCGTGCAAGCAACCCCACACGGCGTGTAATCACAAATCACAACATGGTCAAGCAGCAGTCTTAGTATATCTACAAAAATGTGAAGCAAAACAATTCAAAAATCAATCAAACCAAGAAATCACCATTACTAACGCGTAGTACCAAAAACCAAACCGCATTTCACCATATAAGCCATCTAATATCACCCACAAAACCCGAAATATTGCGGTACAAAAACGACCATTACTTTGGTTTTACCAGTCATTTTTGATACATGGTACCGGTTAATATATACTGTAATACTAAATTACCCAGCAAAGTCTGGTTGGTCCCTAAATTTAGAAAAGCTTCTATAAACTATAAAGATCGTAGTCTTTGGTATTCAAAAATAAAATTGGACCGTCAGGTTGTAGCCAGGATTTTGATTTCGGGTTGGTATAATCTCATAGTTATTTTTGGACTCTAGAATCAAAATTTTTGTCCGACTTGTTTAGAAAATTTAAAAAAAGATATAATTCCTCTCTCCCTCCCCTGTACACGACCCTATGTGAGCTATAATAGTAATATGTAGGAAAAGCAAGCTTTATAAAATGTCGCTATCAAGCTAGGAAGTAGTCACTTACTAGTAGCAAGAGTGCATGATACCCTTTAACAAGAGTATGCAACTGGGTACATTCTATGTAGAAAAAATGTACCCAGCGCACGTTGCATTTTTGGCTTACCCCCTGTATTTGGAAAGGGGGGGGGGTCAAAATCTCCATCGATATTGAAATTCATGTGCTATTGCATATACTAAAATGCGGTCCGATTATATTTTCGGTGTTGGCTGGCGGATAGACGTGTAAAATGAACGTAAAATTGACCCCCCCAAAATGAGGGGGGTTGGCCAAAAACGCAACGCGTGCCGGTACAGTCTTTAATACACAGAATGTACCCAGTTGCACACTCTTGTTACAGTGATCATCCACTCTTTCTAGTAGTGACCCGAATAAGAGGGTGTGAGGCAATAAGAGGGGGCCCCATTTTGAGTTCCAATCAATAGGAGTCCGTATCCCTAATAAGAGTCCATAAGCGGACAGAGATCCCAACCCTAATTAGGGTCCATAAATGTCAATTATCCCTTGTAGCGCATAAATGACTCCAGGACCAAATAATTTGAGTTCAAACTTTAACGCGTACTTAAATTTTGAAAGTACATTCCTAAGCATATTACCCTGCATGATCGCTCAAGCTATTGACACAAGACAAATAAACGTTCAATTCAACGGATAGTTGCAGTACGGGATATATATCATTAACGAAGGGTGGCGGAGTTTGGGTTAAAAATAAATATCAGTCCTCCCTCTTATTCGGGACACTACATGTATTACCCAAACAGTGGCTACGTTGAAAATGCGGACAAGTAAATTTTTTATCAGTAAAGCATAGCATTATTCTCCGTTGTATATACTTTTCCACAAAAGGCATATATATATACAACAGATATTGAATTTCAAGTCCGATTCATACTCACGTTCGTATCGTTCAAACTCTGTAAAAATTCTATGTTCAAAGCACCACAATAAATAGCTCGCATTACATATTGTTCACAAAGAATTTAACATGAACATTTTCAAATGGACACATGTTAACCTCGCTGTCGTCCAAAAATTTCACCATCCCATCACAAGAATTTGAGGTTAGGTAGAAGGTGGTATTTTGGGATTTCGGGATATAGTCGAAGGTGGAACTTTGGAATATGGTCAAAGAAGGGATTTTGGGATATTGTCAAAATTGGGATTTTGGGATTTCGGGATATGGTGTCGAGGTGCTATTTTGCGATATGGTCGTCAGTGGGGTTTTGGAATTTCGGGATATAATCAAAGGTGGATGCTCCTAACGCCTAAGCCTAAGATTTAGCTCATAGGTCATTATAACCAAAGCCTATTCCTTAAGCGTCAGTCTAAACGTAAACATAAGCCTGTGTAATTTATGGTGTAAAAACCATGCTTAAATCAAAGCCTACTCCTAAAGCTTAAAGCCTAAACCTAAGCTTGAGCCTAAGTGTAACATTTAGCCACGGGTCATTTAAGATCTAGTCTATGTTTAAAACCAAAGCCTATTCGTAAAGCCTCAGCCTAAGCCGTAGCCTACTTAAGTCAATGCCTAAACATAAGACTGATATCTAAATTTACGCCAGATCCTACGTTTAAACGCCTAATTCTAAAACTAAGCTTAAGACGGAGCCTTCCTAATCCTTACAACGAAGCCTTGCCTAATCCTAAACCTAAGATAGAGCCTTGTCTACGCCTAAACCTAAGATGAAGCCTTGCCTAACCCTAAACCTAAGCCCAATGAGTGGATTGCGATGAATTCCATTGAAATCACAAAATCCCGAAATCCCACAAGAAAAAACATAAATTTTTCGGCCCCTGTAAAAATCAGGGGCGGCACGTTTTTCTGTGGTACTGCAATAGAGTAAGCTTAAGCTTTAGACTAATTTTTTGCTTGGCTTAGGCTTACTGTTCCACCCTTGTTCTTTACATTGGTCAATTTTTCAGATGGGACGGTGGTATTTTTGAGAGCAGTAAAATATAGATGGACCTTTCACAGGATACAATACTATACCTATTTGGGTAAAATAGGCTTACTAGATTCTAGACAGTTTTGCTAGATTTAGGAATACACTTTTTCAACGCTTTTAGGCTTAGGGATATGCTTAACTACTGTTACGGCCTTAAAAATAACATTGGTCTTAACGTCTACAACACAATTTTTATGACATGTTTGAAATTTTCGGCAAATACTTACGAATTGCTCTTTACGTAAAAGGTACAGGGAGCTGATATTTTGACCACAAAATCCTCCTGAATTTGGGGCTAACCATGACATTTGCTCTGCTGTAGCAAAAATCGTCTCAAGAGAGAAATTGTCATTATCTGCAAAACCCTATGCTAAACATAAAACGCCATGTAGTCTATTTTAGCATTAGTAGCAAAGGTGCAAATTAAAATACACAACAGCCACGTACTAAAATCACAAATTAAACCTTAAATCATAAATTTAAATTAAAGTTTCAAGATATTTTATCACACTGATCAGAAAAGCCTGAAAATCTAAAATTGTACTGATAATCTTTATTGTATTAGCTCAGAGCCAAACAAACAACAGTTTATTATAGATAACATGTACGGCTATGAAACAACTCGATTCCAAACATTCGGCGGAAATATGAGTACCCGCTCTATATATTACTGTTAAAGACGCATTATCCTTCTAAGATTTTTAATAAAACCAATTAATGAAAAATGTTAATTACAAGAGCCGGACACAGTAATCCTAAACCTAAGCCTCCCAGCTCCCCAGTTTTACAATAGAAACGCCGCTATAAAGAATTAAGGTCGCAGTAGAGATCACTTCTTTCACAACGCCTATAACAAGTTAGCTGCAGCCGAAAACGTACATACCAATTCTCATGAGTCAGGAACCCACGGAAAACACTTTATACGCTGTATACGGCGCCACTTAACTATAATGCAACTCTTACAAATACATTATGGCCTACCCTACTTTAGCGCATACGAGTTTGAAACAGTTAACATTTCAATAATTATTATTCAACTTTATTTATTCATTCTGTTCGTTTATTCAATTTCACAAGTGCCACCAACAGCACTAAGAGTTTCCTTGAGCTGTTCAGCTTCATCTTTACCGACATCAGTTTTCACAGTCTGAGGCAGCGATTCAACAAACTTTTTAGCCTAAAATCAAAGTACTGAAAATGTTTCAAATTCTAAAATTTTGACAGTCAAATGATTAAAAAAACTCAAGTGGTTAAAATAAAATTTAAAACACAGAAACTCGACGTCAATATGAAAGCAAAAAATGAAATGATTATTTGCTAAAAATGTTACATTTTAGCAAGCTGTAATAGCATGCGGTCCCATTAAAAACCAGTTCTTTCGAAAATAACAAAAGATTCACACCAGGTAATCAATGAAACTATCATCATCAATATAAGTGTATATACCTGTACAAGATTCAATCCTGGCACTATCGATTTTACTTCTTTGATCAACGCGATCTTTTTCGCCTCGTCATATTTTGTCAATTTGACAACGAACGAAGTTTTTGTCTCAGCCACTGCAGCGCCATCAGTTTCCTAAAACAAATTTGAATTTTCATCGTTATTTTGCTGAATAGCATTTAAAAGGGTTGAGATAAGGGCTTGGTTGCAGTAAAACATAGAAACAATATTATTTGTAAAAAGTGGCAAAATTTTGAACACCTTGTGCTTTAGCGCTGATTATCGACAATAAGATAATAATTTAGCAAGAGCAAACGTACCTCTTCCCCTTTTGCAGGTGCTCCAGATGCTAGCCCGGCAAGCATTCCAGGACTCATCATAGGAACATCGGGCAAATTAAGTCGTTTCTGCAAAAAAACTAGATGTATACCATTAACACACCCTAAAACTAAATCACTGTGTATAAACAGTCCAGCAGGGTAACATCAGAAGCTAAATATTGGCAGAACAGGAATCAGCATTTTTCCGGACTGGAACTAAAAATCGAAATTCGTTAAAAAATTATTTTTTACTGTTTACTAGAGTTCCAGCCGGAACTACATTTCGGAGAAAACTGGAACAAAAATTTACTTATTCCGACTTGCTTTCAGCGAAAACAACATTAACGGCACTGTCTCACCTTTAAAGCAGCATTTAAATCGGCAACTTCAAACATCGAAAGCGATCCAATCTCATTCACAATTTGTGCAACTTTAGGTGACAAATGTTTCAAAGGATCTGTGTTATCAGGAGCAGGTGCTGGTATTGGCTGTTCTGGAGGAGGTTGAGTCGAGCAGTGAGAAGGGTTTGGTTGAGCTGCTTGAGTTGAACACCATCGCGATGTTGTCGCAGGGCATAATTGTGAAGCGAATATGTTGCACAGTTGCCTTGAGGTGCAAGTGCTATAACACGCTAAAGATGTATTGAA
Source organism: Enoplolaimus lenunculus (assembly GCA_030248215.1). NCBI lineage: Eukaryota > Metazoa > Nematoda > Enoplea > Enoplida > Thoracostomopsidae > Enoplolaimus > Enoplolaimus lenunculus. The sequence goes on from JASANG010002694.1 coordinate 27,971, forward strand.
TTAAAACCATGTTACTGCAGCTATATGCGCTGCATATATTTATGTCGTAGTCACGGAATCAAAGAAAGATGCACTCATGACTTGAGTTTCTCGGTTTAGTCCCACTCCCAGTAAATATGCTTTTTCACCTATCCTTTAGTTGAGCTGCTTGTAATTGCAGTTGCTGGTGTATTGCAGTGTATTTGACCAGGAAACTGATGTCTTGAGCAGTCCCGCGATGCATATTGGTTTATGTAAGTCTTCGATTTCAGCAATCGTAACGATTTTTAAAACATCATATAACCAACTTTCCTCTGCAACAAACACCACACACCGCCCCACCTTTGTTCAGACATAATGATATACTTCAACAAGTGAAATTGATAGCATTCCAAATCACTGTTACGTACAAAAAATATCGGCAAAGTATCAATAATTGTTTGCAGTGCCGATGTAGATACTCAAGAAAAGTACACATTAATACCGATGCCGATTAGCCAGCGCATCCCCACAAAAATAAAACAGCCGGGTGGCGAAAAACTCGGCCGGATAAATTTCCATAAAAAGTAAAAATGAATCACGCTAATTTCCTAAATACTGCTTTATATAGCTTGTTATTGTTTTGTTACCACAAAAGTTTTTGTATTAATTAAGCACTTTGGCAAGCTTAATTCAGTCCTCTCGAACAAATGTGCTGTGATAGATTGTAAATTTGGGCATAATAGTTGTGTAAGACACAGTTACGGCATAGTTTTCGGCGCTGAGTACGTATCCGTCAACGTATTGTGTCATGCGGATGCATGGAGGCACGCAAAACCGTCATCCTAATTCAGTACATCGATAATATGCTGATACAGGTGGCGCTTTATATGCAGCTATAAAACATGGAACAACCAGAGGCCAAAACCTCTTAAGAACGCTACTCATATTCACCTTCAAGCACAGAGTACTAAAACCGTCGTATTCTAACCAACCCGGCTTATGAAACTTATAATACCGGAGCCGGATGTTGATTTTTTGCCCGCGCAGGATATCCAATCGCATCGTGGTGGCGATATATAGTCGACTATGAAAGTATTTGAAGATGCATGCTGTGTGAGAGCGTCTGTTTAAAAATTCGTAGACTTGAAAGTTCGTGCCCACCAGCGATTGCTGTTCCAACAGCCTATATCCACACTCTATGCCCGTATTCTCTAGTGTAATTAGCACCTATCGCCAGGTAGCGGTAGGTTTAGTAACTTTCGAGCCAGTTAATCGCGAGGTTCAATATTCAGAACAGTTTTCGCATGAGATCCGCAGTTGAAGATGTGCGCCAGTTTGAAAGCCTATCGCTAACTGCTGATACGTAGTTAGAGATGTCCCGGGGCCATGGGTGCCGGATATGTAGTTAGAGATGTCTGGTGCCACAGGGTGCCGGACAAGGGCTAAACGATACCATGGAACAGAAAAACCGTTCCCTATCTGCTCCAATAATAAATGAAAAAGATTGCTCAAACGGATTCACAAACACTTTACAAATTTATTCAGTAACTTTTCTCTACACATCTAGGCAAAATGCCGCGTGACAGGGGTATGATTAGTGGTGTCGTATTCTCAGGTACATGCTTATGCAAAAGGCACATAACATTTGAAGTTTAGTGTAATTTGCTGGCTCCGGAACCTGGACATTTCTAGTGCATACTTACATTTAAAAATATGGCCGTGAAGTATCCGATCGAAGCTACGTAGACTGAAATCACCGTAATGCCTCTATTTCTGACCGTCATGTAAATATGTAACGTGTACAAGTGAGAACTACGATCTTGACTAATTAGTAAATTCATAATGAATTTAAACCAGCGTACCGTTGCCGAATTTCAAAACATTTCTTCAACATTGTCCAACTACAATCTATAGGTATTATATAAATAACAACGGTTCAATACAAGTCAAAACAAATGACATGATTAAATGTTAAAGACAGATAAATAAACCACTGATTTCAAATATGTCCATTCTTTGCCATAGCTTCAGGTACCCAATGACAATAGGTACGTAATAGTTAGCAGGGATGTGCGGTCTCAGTTAAAAACTGAAACTGAGACCGAAGCGTGACTACCGAGACCGGCCATGAAAAGTCTCACCTGCCAAATACCGAGACTTGTCTAAACCGAGACTTCTACCTATAACAGTTAAAACATGTATGTGTTACAGATTTATCAAATACAAGGTTAAGTAATTCGCCGAGTAGTGACAAGTTGTTCGTATACTTTTCGCAGTAAGTTTTGCAATTAATATTTTCAAAAAAAAATTTGCGGACACTAACCAAGTAATTATCCTTACAGTTTATGAAAAACCAAGCTAAATCAGGTCAGCTATTATTTATGTTTAGTCAATAGTCATCATCTGCTTCTGTCCCCTATCGCCAGCTAATAGCAACACGTTTTTAAACAAGTAAACTATGGCATTTATTAATGCTAAGTTGGTTTCGCCGGGTGTTTGGTGGAATTTCATGTTATTATGATTACCATTTTACTGTTAACATCACAACAGCAGCCAAACTTAGTGCTTTGTTAATATGTAGAAAAGAAGTGAGACGGTTTTATCGCCTGCATGTGTAAAAAAACAGCATTTCAGTCGATTGACATGGTAGGATCATTCGTTAGTTATTGGAATATACTTAGCTGGTGGAAATACCTAACAATTTGGTAATAGTGTTGGTGTTGGTGAACAGATCACCTTTTTTGCAGAGTTGAAATGAAGGATGCACTTAAATTGTATTTTAGATTGATAAATGTTACTGGGGTGTGACAAGCGGATGCATGGAGGCATTAAAATAAACGCCATGCTGATGCTGATCATCTGTTAAAACACTGATGTATGTCTTGCCTTCATGTGTTGCAGCAGTGTAAACGTGGAACAACCAAGATACATGAGTGTACTGTTGAGGTTCTCATTGTCAGTCTATGTAGGAACCGGGGCTTCAGATCTTTTTTAATGAGCAGCTGAAAAAGTGGGTTACGGGCGGTTCCGAACTAGCTACTTACGGATTCCGAGGCAGACGCTCTTACCGCTGCTCACGTAACTCGCTTCTTCACCAACTTTTATCATCAACAACTTTTATCACCGACCATATGTCGACAGTATGCTTCCGGCAAACATACTTACTATACAATGTGCATTGCATATGTTGCATATGCACCAGCCACCGGGACAAGCATGTCACATGCTTATACTTATAATACTTAAAAACCTAAAAACTCAGCAGTTGATTGCGAGATGGTGTGGCTCAGTAGTAGCCGTCATGACTGAAAATCTGTCAGCTGTGGGGCATGGGATCTAAACCTCTACGTAAGAACGCCTGTAAGGACTCAACTAAAAATCGTTAGATGACATGCCGTTTCCAGAGGAACGCACATGCACAGGCGCGTACGCAACGTATCATATTTTTCCATAAAAAGCAATCGTTGCCAACATGCCACGATTTCAGCTCCGCAAATACCGGTACCCATTCGTACAAAATCATCGTCTCACGACACCGTGGCTAATGCTTGACTGCTTAACCGTTCAATCCGGCATACGCCAGTTCCTAGAATTGCCCCTCCAATAGATATCAAACCCAAAATTTTGTATATAAATTTTGTATTAAAATTGTGTTTGGCTTCTCGTGTATTGTGTGCGAAACCTTGTTACTAAGATGTATCATAAGGCGTGGCCTGCTTACACGTGTACGGTCCAAACTCATGGCCTATAGATCCTTAAGTGCCCGCTTTGCCGCTACACCACGTAGCAGGGTGCAACCGGAATTTCGATTCCGATTAGAATTCCGATTCAAAACGAGTTCCGATACCAATTACACAATCAATCGGAATCGGAATTTTGAAATTTTTATTTTAATCCTACTTGTTCTGATACGTTGCATAAAAATTCTGTATTAGTCTGAAAATTGTTGGCAGTCACCAGACGCCCTAAATCAAATTGATACTTGTCACTTGAAATTATCCGTACAGTCACAAAATTTCTAGTTCCGATTCCGATTCCGAATACAATTCCGGTATAAATTTGCTGCTCCTATTCCGATTCCGGTATAATCCAGTTACGCTTTGCACCCTGCCACGCAGCGGGCATCTCTAAATTTTTTTGTAGTCGTTGTATATGTGAGCCTGAGCAATGAGCGTATAAGACGTTCTTGTACTTGTGCGTATACAATACATGCAATGCATCGTATGTTGTATGTTAGCAGGCAATATACGTACGTGTGTTTCCAATAGTGAATGACCAAACACATTCCTATATATGTCCTTTCAGTGTGTACTTCTTTACTACAAACATACATTTACTGCAGAAGTTTTTACTGCAATAATGGTTAGTGAAGAATTACGGAAGGTTGTTTCGGTTCTCATTTCCGGTAGCTGTGAATATCGGCAAAAAGTTTTTGATCAGGTCTACACGAAATTAGACTCTGGAAGTAAGTTAGGAAACGTAAATAAATATTAGTTTTGCTGTGTTCATGAGGGTTTAGAGTTCATTCTGCATTTAAACGTTGCATTTTTTATTTTGTTATTAGTAAAAAATTGTCGTTTTTATGCTGAATATTGATTTGAAAAATTGTCTGTATTTCTGCGGATCTTCACTATTATATTGATCGCTTTATGTTCAATCATTTGTATAAGTCATTTGTATGCAAATGTATTACAGGTTTTCCCCCTGCAGCGTTGCAGTACATGATCGAAAATTTATTCTCCTATGCGATTGTGTCGCCAAGTGTTGATTTTTACAATTGGACTCGAGATGCGATTAACAAAATTGCAAACCATATGCCAGAAACTGCAATTGGAGCATGTTGCAAAAGTTGTACTACACTGTTGCCGACTATTAATCCGACGTAAGCTGTTTTCTGTTTTTCTGCGTATATTATGCGTACCGTGAACCGAGGTCGGATCTATGGTGGTGGCTTCCGTGATCATCGCTCGAATGCGGCATTAGTATTATGAAAATAAATACGTATTTTTCATGGTTAATCATTTAAATACTAAAAAACGTTGTCCTTCAGGAATTGTTATTTCGAAATGAGTGTTTTTGAAATTGTTGCAATTTTCTTAATAAACTGTGGATTCCTGGATTTTTAAAGGTAGCATACCGAATATTTTGGTGTTGTATGGTTGACCCTATACTCTTCACTATGTTAGTACCGTCCTTCAACTCATATGAATTGTCGCATGGCGCCACATTACAATTTGTATACAAATTTTTTTTGACTGTCAGCGCCGTTAGACGCCGCACGACAAGTATAACGGATCCTAAAATTTCAACGTTTTCGACAACTAATTTTTTAGATTTATTCATTTTGAACAGTTAGAAATTTTGAAATGTTACAATCAGTTTCTAGAGCAAATAAAATTTTAACTGTTATGTGACTCTTTGTATAATTTATTATAGAAAGAACAATGGCAAATTAACATTGAAAGCAATACGAGCTGTTACGCTGTTGAATTATTCGGCGTGGAAAGCGATATGTAAATCGTGTTCCAATGAGTTTGCGAGTTTACTGGTGAGTCTTCAATTACATTTTTACCCGTCTAGGTTTATTTCGTCGTAATGTTTAGTAGTTTTATATTTCAAATTATTCTTTTATAACCTGAAACGATTGTATTGATATATTTTCTGTTTTAAAACGTTTTTTATCATTGTTTTAGCATAATTCATTCTGTGCAATTTCACACGTGGTTGGCTTGTCAGGATCTCGCTCATTAAAGATTCGAGTAACGAGACGGATTTCAGATTTTCTGAAACAGGTAGGACGCCAGTATATGTTCTTAATAAAATGTTTAATGGAAACGGTTTTGTGAGGTTTAAAAATCGGTTTCTGGTTTCCTGTAGGCAACGAAAATTAATTTCGTTCGTATGTGGCATTGAGATTCCCTTTGGCCGGGGCCAACGCCTGATTTGACGAGGCTTAACCGGGGAGAAATTGTTAATGCAATCTTGACTTGACTTCTCGGGTGTGGAAGAGCTCAATAAAGTATATACTAGTATTTAGGCTATGTGGAAACGTTATAAAACATGTATGTTTGTCTAGCAATAAACATCTACTTTGACACAACAAAATACATTATTACAGAATATTCATTGGCCTCGGTTCAGGATCGCATCGAATTCACGATTTGACCGAGTACTAATCGTAACCTTGCATTTTTCGAATTTCTATGTCACAATTTCAGGCCCTGCACAAAGCGAACTAACTATCATAATATGTTGCAATACCGAAGTTTACTAATCTGATACAGTATCGGTCCGAAACTACTGAACTTCGACGTTTTGGAAAACTTAAATGCCGAAAAACAAATAGCATCTATGGCTGTATTTTGAAATATTAGCATTTTGAGATGTTGAACTCAGGGAGCAATTGAATATTCTGTTTGTTTTTGAAATCTCGCTTCTTTGATTGTAACCACGTAATATCGTAACAGAACTTTTTTCTGTTGAACTTGTCTAGAGGTGCAAAATAGGAAACAAAATTGAGTTTGAAAGCGTATGTAATAGGTTGAGGTTGGAACTTGGAACGTATTCGTAACTAACTACTAAATTCTTTTCGACTAGTAATAAAATAGAATTGACACGACCGCTTTAATTGGAAATATGTAAGTGCGTATATACTGCCGAACATTGCTGGATTCGGTTTTTGAATTTAGCTTTTCCACAACCGAATCCGAACTACCAATTTTTGCTCAATCCGAACATTGCTACGGCCCTGATTCGATTGGTACCGGTGCCGGGGCCAAGGTTTCAGCCCAACCCCGGCAAAAATTCCTGCCCGGGACACTCTAATTTGGTAATTCATTTTAAGTGACCCTTACATTAAACTATATGCAGTTACAATAATATAGAAATAAACAGTTTTGAAAGTTATAAAATTGTATAGTTGTATTTTCAGTACCCTGAAGTTTGCTTTCACCTTGTGACCGTATCGAAATCCTCATCATCTGAATTGAAACATTTGCCATGGTTGGCAGTTTTGCTTCGTGCACTGCCGAAAACGAACAAAAATTACGACGATGTTAAGGTATGAATATTGACAGCGGAATGAATTACTTCTATTCCATTAGCGAGATTAAATGCTCACTGGCATTTTGCTAACCCAATCTCGGTTGGGGTTCCGAGGGATTTGATGGTTGAGGGGTTAGAAAGCTTCACTAGATAAAAGACAGAATCTTAAAGTTTGCAATTTCCCGCAAATTTTTATTTTTTGGCCGATCTTATGCTTAACAAAACTGTTTTGAATCATACAGTTGATGCAAACCCCTGTTTTAGTCTTTCCGTATTTATAAGCGTAATGTCAAACCAGGAGGGATCTTTAGTAGGGGCTAAACATGGGAAGGTTTGCCGAGTGGTTTGAGATCCACTCTCCATAACGAAATGACAGTGATACATATTAGGGATAAATGATTGTTACTTTGTATGCTTATGTTTTGTGCTTACCCACATATATTAAGTCCAATAGGGTTGGTAATTTGCTGGTATCTATTTCAGGCGCATGCTTTACAATCGTACACGTCACTAGTACTTGGAAGCAAAGTTTCTTTGAAAGACGATTTTTTGGTAAGTTCCTTGACGAATTCAATACTGTTCTCTCCCAAGATATCACGATGTTAGATAGATCAATAGATGGATAGATATCAGTACGAGAGACCTCGGTGGGGGCGTATAGACGCAATTTGGTCCCTGATACAGTCTCTGAAACAGCATGCATACGGCGTTATTGCTCTTCGACTCGAGCATGTGGTTGAATTTTGATTATGTCAAAACTGAAAATACAGCGCACAATTATCAATACGAAGAAACGTCGCCATCTATCACCGTGCGGTAGCGTACGCAAGTACTCCAGGTGGCATTGAAACTTTTGAAATGTATAAAATGTGCCATTATAACGCATTCTTGGGATAATTTTGATTCGATTCTAGGAAGCGTGTGCGCCGATTTTAAAAGTCACACATCAAGAATTTCAAAACGTTCTACTAGCAACGTTGAAGAAATCTATGTTACGAAGTCCTGAAACTGCGTTGTCTGGTATGCAATATTTTATTTAATATGGCAGAGTTCTAATATTAGTTAATAATTTTAAAACTCATAATGTGTGCTGTTGCATTTTGTTTGTAGCTATCAGGGTGCAATAGGAATTGAAAAAACGGAAAATGGAACCGGTACCACAAACTAACAATACCGAATTTTTTGCAAGGAACCGGATTATCAAGAAAGTCTGTTACAGAAAAAATTAATTTTTGTCCTATTTCACATATAATATGACGTAGTACGTAGGTACCATCATGCGACCTTTTCTTGCTTTTGTCATCAAACTTGATAACTTGCAACGTTTTTGTTTTTATAGGACTTCTGTGAAATTGTTAGTCGCTAGTTGTGCTTCTACTAAACAGATTGAAAATAAGAAATTTGCGAAATAACATCAAGTTAACTTTTGAAACCTGAAATTATTAACACTGAAAAGGTCGGAAAATGCGGTTAAATAATACCGCATTTAATAGCATAGGATGATAGCCCAAAATATAGATTTCCCTACCGAAACCGAAATTCCGGTTGCAGTCGAATAACCATGTAAGTTGACAAAAACGAGCATTGCGTTTTTACATTTTGTTTTTAGCTGTGGTCAGTATATTGACAACTCTAGATTTGGACTTGAGCCAGTATGTCGAAGATGTGATCGGTCCGTTAAGTGGTAAGCGTTGGGGGACGGGAACGGACGGGAAGTTTTTAATAATAGCTTGTATGAAGTCGTTAGTTGATGATTGATGATGACTCTTGAGAGTAGAGTGCAACTTTCCAAAACTCGCGTCTACATTTGGAGAGATGTATATAGCATTCGTTTTATAGTATAACCGGGGTGTTTTGGTATTGCGTAAAACGCTATTGAGTGGCATCGTTTGCGCAAATTGTGCACCCATTAATGAGATAGTTTGGCAAAAACACAACGCGCGCTGTGTACATTTTTGCACAGAATGTTCCCAGTTCATACTCTTGTTTAAGAGTATCATCAACTATTGGTCTGACTATGTGTATTATTTCACCGGGTTGTTTTAGGTGAGTACCGGTTTTGAAGTAATTCTTGAATTATGTTATAACTGCTGTATGTGGCTTATCTAAACGGTTTTCTTCCATTGTCTTCCAAAAATGCTAAATATATAGTAGTAGCAAAGAGGGATCGACCGGATGTTTGCGATTGCGGTTCTAAATTTCATAAAACTGTTTTTCCATTTCGAAATACTGCGTAGATATTTTGCATCGACTGCAATTCCGGGCAAGTCAAGAGTGGACACTGACATGGAATGAAAAATCCAACCCAAAAATTAATCTGAAATTTATAAATACATATTTTTGCAGTACTCAAATACTTTTAATAGTGCACAAATTTATGTCATATCCGGTTAACATCCGGCTCCGGTTCCGGTACAAAAATTACTATCCGGTTCCGGTACAAAATTTGCTATCCGGCTCCGGTTTCGATATCCTGTTAAATTAATATCCGGTCGATCTCTAGTAGAAAATGGCACCAGTACATATGAGAACCGAATTATACCGTGGGAATAAATTTCATGTCAAAAAGTAAGAAAGTTGGATGAAGTGGTGATATTTTACTCTAGATATTGCTGCGCTATACTTGTCGTGCAGCGCAACCCAAAAATGTTTATAATTTGTTATTCGGTGATATGCGGCAGTTCCGTACGTTGCCATTATGATGGTGGACGGACGACGCCGGACTGCACCTGAAGGAATTGAACTAGTCAGAAAGTATAGCGCCACCCGTAACGTTTTTGCTGTTAACAGGGCAACTCAATTCTCAAGATGAGTTTGTTCGTTCAACAGCGGTTCGTGGCATTTCTGAGTTGTCGACTCGATGTAGCGATTCAAGTGCTGTTGAAAATGTATTCGCTACGGTCGCGGCATTATTGAAGTGTGAGTATCATTAAGAATGAACGAAGTAGGGAATCACTGAGATGCAGCTAACCAGGACAGCTGTGTGTTCTTTGTGAACATCTTATGCACCGAATTATTCCGGAACTCTGAAATTTTTTAATTCCGCAGATCAATTTTATTCATCAGCCGTTACGTACTTCAACAATACAGTCATACATTTGCTGAATCTTCAACTTCTGGTATCGATTCCAAACCACCATGGCTCAAAAAAGCGAGACCGAGACTTGCCAAATGCTGAGACGTGCCGAAATTGAGACCAAGATTCCTATCCCTGCCTTCTACAGCATTCATTGTATGTTTAGGCAAACAAATGCCGAATCAACGTCAGATTGTTTGGACAACTTTATCCGGCATTTCGAATCACGGGGTAGGAGGCGGCAGCCCTGAAGAGAACTTGAGCACGACTGCGATTAATACTTTAGTGCCGTACTTAAAAGATGAAAGTAAGTGCGCTTTCTTCTGATTTTGGAGTGCTAGAATAAAGTTTTTTGCGGACTTCAACTGGAATTAATACTTCCGTTGTTTTTAAATATCTATCTATCTATCTATTTAGCTGTCTACCTTTTTTGGGTTTCGGACTTCTCTGCTTTCGCGCAATTGTGTCAATTTAAAGCATTGCGAACGTTTTTAAACATAAAATTGATTGAAAGAAATCAGTTGTTGATTTTGTTTTGATTTCAATGACGAATGTTTAGATTGAATTTTCCAGTGTTTTGTTTTCCTTTGTAAACAACTTCTAAGCCGTTTATTCGAATTGTGAGCCCGATAAAAGTTCAGTAGGAAATAAATGCTTCCCGTCCTTGTCAATTCAATTGTGGTATCTGATGTCATTGTTTCTAATATAAACTTTTGAGATTACTAAGGAAACTATTTTGATTTGGAAAAACACCGCTCACAATAATATTACCAATAGCGCCATAAACAATATTATACCACTATATTAATCTGAAATTGATTTTGAAATTATACTTAGCATATTATATAAATGTAAAAGATTGTTGTATGTTGCTTTGTCTAACTACCTTGCACCGTGAGATCTGTCCTGTTGACATGTCTATTATCGAGCAATATATTATCTTGTTTAGAGTTTCACGTAGGGAACAAAAAGTTTATTTTGCTTCAGCAAATGACGCTACGGTTACTTCTGGGTTTGAATGTATTCAACTTTGGGCAAAACGATTAAAATCTCACGTACCTCAGACGCTGGTAGACTTCTTGACGGTATGTATATCATTTCAATGTGATTAGCGGTATAAGCGTTTTGTATTGTAATATACGATTTTGCGTCTGAACTTTTACGTTATATGCAACCTTGGAGTTCGTTTGATTTTAAGTTTGGAGATGTGCCGAGCTCAATGCTCGCTCTCTCTTGCTCATATTTTCCGAGTTCAAAAGATGTATTGCTTCATTATAACCCAAAGAAGTCAATGATCACTCTTAGACAAGAGTATGCGAATAGCTTAATTTTTGTCAGGCGTTAAATGTAAATTATTAGGTAAGTGATTGCAATATATACTTATTTTATTATGTTTTGAAGACATTAATTAGCCTTATTGCTTTCATGTGTTTTTGCCTAGTACTTTTAGTCTCATGCGACTTCAAAAGGCTCTTTGATCACGCCGAAAGCAAAGTTTACGGCATTACTTACGCTAACACAATTGTATTTAAGTAAGCTTCTTACTCAGTTTGTCAGCAATTACGGACAAAATTGTTAACTGTTTCCTGATTTTGAGTCATGTTGTAAAGCAATGCTTTGGAGTGCCCAAAACAGCTAATCGCTAGTTCAGTTTAAAGTTTTACGCTAACCGACAGTTTGTTCAAATGTGTCGTACGAAAAAGTCAGAAGTCTGAGCATAAAAGCGTTTGCTGGAATTACACCAATCTGAGCAAGCTTAATCTACTACGGTAGCCAAAATATTATTAGTATAGGCATGCGGTTTAAATAAGCTTACACGCGGGACCCAAGCTTTTTAACGGGAACTAAGCCACCTGCCCTCTCTCGTTGCCGACCGAAACTAAAACTAATTGCCGAACGTTGTTGTTTTAATGATCAGCATGATTATTATTTAGTATTAGTCATCAAGGTTAGCTCGGTACTTGTGGTTGAACTATTGACAAAACATAAACGTTTACCGATCTTTTCGTCTTTTTAGGTGACAATTTGAGTGAAGCGATACCGTTGATTCGATTTGCGACCGAAGTGTTTGAGCACACCAAAATGCAACCGCTGCAAAATCCTTATGTCTATTTGTCAGTTTTGCCGTCAGCGAAGTTGTTGTTGCGGTTGGCGTCGATATCTGACGAAGCTGGTACGCGAGGCGGTGTTTTAGTCCAGCGGTTACTCTTCCCAAATATTAGCGATTGTGCAAATCTGTTGATAGACCCTTTCTGTCGAGGATTATGGGTACAGTTGCATTCGGGTCCAGGCATTTGGGTTATCTCTGGTGTTTTCGCCGAAAAATTTAGTGTTCTAATATTTATTTAAATATTGTAACTTTAATAATGGGCCTCCGTTATAACTGGCCTGATTTATCTACTATGGTTTTCTGACTTATTTGAGAGAAGGATTTAAAGCTCGAGTCATTAAAGGTTTTTAGGAGTGTTAAGCTAGGCTTCAATACTACACGCATTTTTAATTACCATAACGTGGTGAGTGCACAATGTTGTGTTTGCTTCATATTGGAAATTTATTTTAGCAAAAGTTGTCTCCAAAACAATTGTGCCATCTGCGAATGTTTTTTGTTCAAATAGATTATTTTTGGATATTCTTGACGATGACTGTAAGCGGTGTTTATGCTGTGGTTTGTAGTTGCAAAAGTGTCGCTAAGAGAGTAATGCGCCGTTCACAATAATTTTGTCAACGGTGCCACAAAATATGCCATAGCCCAAGGCTATCACGAGGTCATTTTCAAAGTGACCTCGTGATAGCCTTGGGCTATAAGCGAAATCGCTTATAGCTCAGGGCTATCACGTGTCAGCCCCGTCCTCGAAACTCATGATAACCCTGAGCTATCACAAACCTCCTCGAATTTAGCCACTCACACCACATACACAAACACAATACAAACGCACACAACGCAAATTAACACACAAACAACACACAAACTTTCCCAGGTCCACTCAGTGTTTCAAAATGTAAGGCTTGCCACAAAACTCCTCATGGCACTGAGCTAGCGTGCAGGGCAGAGGATTAAAAATTAAAAGTTTCATAACACACATAAACATATGTGTGTTATGAATATAAATATATAGAAGAGGAAATTTTGTGATAGCTCAGGGCTATCACGGGTTTCGAGGACGGGGCTGAGACGTGATAGCCCTGAGCTATAAGCGATTTCGCTTATAGCCCAAGGCTATCCCGAGGTCATTTTGAAAAAGACCTCGTGATAGCCTTGGGCTATGGCATATTTTGTGGCACCGTTGACAAAATTATTGTGAACGGCGCATAATGGTAAGTAAAATGTGATAAATATTTAGCGTTGTCTACTTGTGCAAGTTAGTCTTCTTAGCTTGTAAGGGGAGCTTTTACATTTAATTTTTATATAATAAAATATATTATTTCAATTCAATATCTGCGTTTCTGCAGTACTTTGATTCGTGTAAGTAAGGCTGGAAAGGTAATATTGCTTCGATTTGTTTTAGCTTGGCGCGTTTGGTGTGATGTTGTTGAGTTGCTGCTATCACAGCATGCACTAGAATTAAAAGATGAAACGTACACGTTAGTGTTTTGCATGTTGTTATGTTCGTTTTTGCTACTCTGTGTTGACTGAATGTCGGTATTTTAGAACGTTTTACTTTGGATTCCTGTGTTATTTTTGTTGCCGCTAATCTTGTTTTTTACAGTTTGAATGTTTATGCAGGAACTAAATGTAGTCGCAAAAAGTAACAGGAATTTGAACAAGTACATAAATTTGAAAATGATCGTCGCAGTGCCTATTAGTATTGTATTTTTGTGGGTTTAGTGCTTTAAATAATGTCTTGGTGGCCGACTGCTATCTAAATCCTGCACGTGGATATTTGGTACGTGATTGCGTAGCAAAATTGATACGCAAACTGTTATCACAACTGGACGGTGCAGCTTCAAGCAAAGCTTTGCTGAAGTCTCTTGATTTGAAATTGGCGACGTTTCCTGCGGGTAAACTTCAGCATCGACTAAAGGTAAGATTGTTTGGTAGAAGCATGAATAATTACCTTTTCACGGTTGATGACTTTTTCTAGGCTTGACTCTCCCTGGTGCGGTAGATCTACACATCCAAGCCTCCCTATTTTGTGTGTTGAAACATGCGTTAAGGTAAGGATAACAAGTACCAATTAAAAAGTATTTCGAACAGCGCATAACTACCATATTCATTTCAGGTTGTTCAACAACAATTGGATGATGATGTTCAAACCGATGCAAAGCGATTCAAACGGTTGTTACTTGTAATAACCGAAATTCCAAGTCCAGATGAAAGCAGTGTGCGCGAAATATCTGTTGCTGCATTGCGTTGTTGTGCATCTCCTCTCTTGGGTAGGTTTTTAATGTTAGGATTAACAGCTTGGTTATGCAATCGTTTTATTTCAAAAATTAAAAACGAGTATTCAAATTATCTAAACAAGATTTTAAAATAATCGTTGTGATGTCGTCCTAGGATACGTACGAATGATATGATAGGTTTCAACGTAACGAAGATAGTCTGCTAATAATTGTTGCAAAGCCCTGCGCAAGTAATTTTTCATTGCGATGTGTTGTAAAAATGAAGTGTATTATTTTATTTGAAATTGTTTTAGCTCAGTCATATCCGCATCTTTGGTGCGATGTGTTGCAAAATCTTGATGTACATGCAGTTGATCAATACATAGCAGCGAATCAAACAGTTTTGCAAGAGTTCATTGTGAGCGAAACAGATGCAGAGGTACGTTTCACTAACTGGTTTTAATCAACTTTAATTAAGTATACTATATATACAACTGCAGTTGTAATTATGGATGTGCCGATACGAAAACTTTTGCCCATACCGATACTGCATATTGCTTTGAAATTTTGCCGATGCCCAGACCAATTTTGAAATTTTGACGATGTCGAAACCAATTTTAATGCATGACGTTTAAGAAATCCGTTAGGATTACTACATTCCATAATTATAAAGGTGAAAACATAAAACCTAACAACCATTGCAAAACGTATCGGCAAAGAATTGGCAATTTTTGCTGTGCGATGCTGATACTCCTAAAAAGTGCCAATATTACCATTAATTTGTCTCCTCATACCTACCCAGTAAGCTAGGTTTGAAAATGTTCACTTTGATTTTTGTTGAATGACGCTGAAAATACTCTTTACAAATGTGGTGTCACCTGTCAAGTAATTAGTAGTTTGGTCTTACGTATATAGTTACACCCAGCTGTTTGGTTCAGGCATCTGTTATAAACTAACCAGATACCGGATATGTACAGTTGTGATTCCGAATATTAGAAAACTGCTTTTTATACCTAAATGAACTTAACCCTTTGCTGCGATTGCATTTCCGGGCAAGGCAAGAAGCTTAGGATTTTCACACTTTAGTAAAATTGAAAAATTCAATCCGGTTCCGGTATCCGGTAAACTAATATCCTGCCGCACCCACCTAGCTATTACGCTATTTTATTCTAGGTCGCTAGCAATGCAGCGGTGTTGATTGGCACCCAATGTGAGCCACTGCTTAGCTATATAATTTCGCAATGTATAGATCGCATAACTGCTAACGATGTACAGGAAGTTAGCGCTGAAGATTACGCAATCGCTCAAACAAGTCCAGGGCAATTGTTTAACACATCTGTGCTGGATGAGTAAGTTTTGGATAGATTATCGCACAGGAAATATCCGTTGATATGTTTGTTGGCAATTCGATTTTAATCATACCATTTGCTAGAGTACAATAGTTTATACGAATCTGTAGACCTGGATTTATTTCGTACTTGCGTTGATAATATGCTTAGAATTGCAACGTTTCGCAATTTGTAATACTAAAAGGGTTGAAATTTTAAAGTTCACTAACAGTGCTCAGCGAATCCGTAGTTATTTTAGCGATTCAATGTTGTAGACATAAAACAGCCATCCACCAATGTTCCCCAACAGTAACCACATTTTACAGCAGGAAGCAGGAACCAGAACTGAATTGATGCTCATGTTCTGAAAAGATGCCGAGTGGCAGTATAATTTTTGAGACCTAAATTTTTGTTTTTAAACAGATTCTTCATAATTTGCTGCGAAAACGTAAAATTTCGATTTCTGCACCTTTTAATACCAGAAAAGAAACCGGGTCTGGAATCGATCTTTTGCAGGAATTCCAGTGAAAGCCTGCCGTCTGCGCTGCTGAGCTGTATTATAGAAGAAATGGCCTTTTATAAACTATGAATCACTCTTGCTATAAGCTGTTCTAATAATGGTCGCGTTGTTTCAGCTGTGAGGAAATGAATGTAAAAAATATGAAACGTGAAACAAAGTTGTACACCTATAAAGAACAATTAGCAGAGATTGAACTGCGAAAGGTTTGTTTTCCATAACGTCGCGCAATCGCGCAATAGAGATTTGGGTTATTTCTAACTTTATTTGAAAAATGTTTGAAGTTAATGCAGATAGATCGCTGACGTTTCGCTAGTGAGGTACCTCATCACACGTGGCCAATCGGCAAGTTCTCGGTGTTATTTCTAAAAACTAATAAATAAAAATGGATTTGCGCCATTTTTAAACTAGATAAAAATGGACTTACTTCGCCTCTAAATTCGGAAATTGCAAATCTAAGGGGAAATCTGTTGTAACTACAACAAAATATACGTAAAATATTCCGAATTTCTATACCGACTGGGTCCATAACGGAACTGAATTTAATTCAAATCGTAACAAAAATCGGTACCGGCAAATTTTATCAGAATCAGAATGCATCGAAGTTGGACATTTTCAGGCTACGTACCACTGTCTTACACAGCGGCGCTTTCGATATATGTTTTGTATGTCATTGGAATTATTTTGGAGTGTTCTGTTTTGCTTATGTTGTACAAAAGTTAATAAGACGTTTAAAATAACAATTAAACAGCAAAAACACTTATTCCGGTTCCTATTATAGCTGCAGTCAGAATACGAATCGGGACTGGTTTTAAATCGGAATGCTGACCAGAATCGGCTTGCAGCTGATAAACTTATTTTGTCATTATCATTTTTGCAGGAAATCGCAGAACGCCGACGCAAAGAAGGCAAAGTTGTGTTGACTGCTAAACAAAAAGAAGCTCAAGCCAAACAGCTTGAAGTTGAAGCTGAAATTCGGAAACGTGTAACTGTGGTATGAATATTTTTAAATAGTTGCGGTACCAGGGTGCAACCGGGGGTGAAGAATACCGTATACGTAATCGCAGATCTTGAAAATTTGCCGGATCCTGAGCTGAAGCCAAACGTGAAGCGAAGTTAGGTAGTTGAAATAGTGTTTAATTTGCAAATTTTCACAAATAACTATTGAAAATTGTGCTAAATTGAAACGAGCCTACCGAAATAAGCTGTTTTGTAAAACTACTGAAAATTTTACCAGTAAAATTGCCGAAATCTCTGATTTAATTTCTACCGTACCGAATGCGGATACATGGATCCGTTTTCTGCAGTAAACGGAGGTAGACCTTCAGTGGTAATTGGTCTATTCATGTCGGACGCGTATGATTTATAATGTGTATAAAATTCAGTCAAAGTTAAAAAATAATTTATCGTGGTATTATATACATTTATAAAACAGTTTCATGCGGCGTTCATGTTATAACTGGGGCAGCTTGGAACACGTTTTGTCCAAGTTGATTCGACGTCAACATAAAGTTTTGTGATCCCAATAGCGGTTATGTAGACAAAATGTGAATGTCATATGACATTGGCTTACAAATCACTGATGTCAAGCGATCATCGTATACAAATAACCATTTGTCATATAATACTGCGGGACATTTATGCGAATATCATATGATATTCCAAAATTCTACTAAATAACATATGATATTTATACAGGACAATGGAATTTGTGCACGCTAAATATAACAGTAAAAAGTCGGATAATGCAGCATTAAATCATTTCGCAAGTTGAATTAGCTTCTATGTTTCTGTTTCTCGCTAAGTTTTTCCCAAAATATATTCCTAAGTACAAATAATTCAAATTTGAAATTTTAGTATCATATGACATTCTACAGGACAATCAAGCTAGTTTACCACAACTTTGCAGACATTTTCAAACATATCATATGATACTCGCAGACAATATTTGGAATATCATATGATATTGCAGTACAAACAGTAGATGTCACATCAGGATAGCAGACAATTCAAATTTTTTGAATCTCATAGCGGATAAACGGTCAGACAAAATGTTACCAGCTATAGTCATAGGGACAAAACGTGTTCCAGGCGTCCCCAGTTATAACGTGAACCCCGCATCACATTATGTAAACATTTATATTCTAACTTGCATCGACAACAAGAATATTATTTGTAGAAGAGCAAAAAGAATTCAAGGGAAAGAGCAAGGAAATTTGTTAGCAAAGAATTGTTTTAATGCAGTGGAAAAATTTCGAACCGGGGGAGTCGAAGATGTACGTAGATCGTGGCGCACCTCCGTCGTAGTTGCTCCCCTGATTATAATCACAAGCGATAATACGGGCGAAACCATAGCTTTCAGGTTAAATGCAGCTGCTATTTAGTTTAAATACCAAGCTTTATTTATACGTTATAATGTTGGTTTTAGACTATTGAAGCTGTAAAAATACCGCTGGCGATATTGGAAGCATTGTGTGACAGGCATCCTCGTGCCATTTTCGATCGTTATCAATGTGTTGAACCTCGTTTTTGTTCCGCGTTGCACAGTTCACTTATAGCATCACGGCTAAGTCCGATGCTGATGTGTCTAGGACAGCATGCTTTCAATGACATAGGAGACATGCGGAATACGGGTTAGTTCAGCGGAAGTTTGGTGAGTAATTGAAATAGAAAAGGGAAACATTCAGGTGTAGGGTGGAACAGACATTGCGAACTTTTGGGGTTGAAAAATATTTGTCTTCTTGGGTTTAAGCTGTTCGGTGGTGGTAAATATTGCAACTTTTAAACCGCCAAACCTGTATAGCATAAATTTTTGGTTTTCCTGTTTAACGGTGTTGATAATTTTGGTGACTAGTGAGATCCCGGAGTCCCCGTGTCGTGGGTTCGAGCCCCACCGCATCCGCTTCAACATTTTCGTCAAGGGCTCTATATGGTACTGCTTAACTTAGAATTTAATTTTTTATTGTCAATGCCACACAAGTGTAACACCACCCTGAGTGGTATTTGTAAAGTGATTTCATGTAATGCGTTTTAGGATCATTTATTGCTCACACGTTTGTTCGGCGAAGTGGGGCTGCCTGTGAGCTTATGAAAGAGTGGTCCTGGGAGGCACAGTCGACGGCTGTATCACGCGCGGTGTCTGCGTTGAATGGTAAGCAGGTTCTTCGATTAGCACTAGTCGTAACAGGTAGGATGCCAAACGGGACTGAATCATAGCGGAATTGGAACACTAAATTGTACCGGAAACAGAAATAGGAATTTTCTGAGGACGTACGTTTTATATACCGAGTTATTATGTATTTTGTATGCGTCAGACCAATATATATTTCTTTTGCACATTCATGTTTTTCCGTTGAGACAGGATTTTGAAAATCGTAATGAACTGACTAATCGGTGGGCAAAATCAACATCTATTAGTCAAAGTTATAATTAGACGTTCTTTACAACTATTTGAAATTAATGCGTTGTCTAAAAAGCTTTGGAACTATCCATTGAGAACGCATGAATGGTAATTTTAAAACGTGCTGATGATGGATTTCACTATTGAATGCCGCAGCAGTTCTCAGGTTTCATGTAGCGGTTTAGTTTTGGCAGTATCTTTAGTTTGTAATATTTGAATACAAATGCCAAATTTGTAATATCTCTCAAATCTGCGTTGTAGATTATGTTGACGTTCTGTCAAGTGACGCGTTTGTTTTTTCGTATTCTCTAATAGCGAATATTCTCAACGATAACAGCGTTGCAGAGATGTCTCGTCTAGCTGCATTGGCGTTCGTAGGGCATTATTTAGATCGAATTGATGCTGAAAAACACGGCTGCGATCGGAACAAGGTTAGGGTTGCGCTATACTTTTTAATATGGTAATACTTGTGAGACTTATAGTTTTCTGAATACTGATATTTGGAAATTTTAAGCATAAATTACAATCAGTATAAACTGTACTTTTGTATTTGAGTGGAGTTTGAAACGTGCAGTCGTCCACTAGCGTAGCCACCTGCATAAGTTCCTGCATCCGATGTATTTACTTGTTTGAAGACCTTCGAAATATATAATTGTTTTTGTTCGTCAGTTTAGCTGATCACCGATTTACCTGTGCTTCCGACGGCTAACGCCCTGTTGTTTGTGGTAAAACAAGAAGAGTCATTCGCAGAAGGCAGCCAGTCAGCAAGTTATTCGCTGTTAAAACTAGCAAAATTGGTGGGAACAACTTGGTGTACCTCGGAAAGTAAGATGATCGAAGAGGCTGCTATTCGCTTTGGGCAAATGTTGCTTGATGCATGGTTGGATGCGTCTGATAGAATTCGAGACACTGCGCTAAAGGTATTTCATGCTGCTATTCTCATTATCTCGTACGTAACAAGAACAGCTATTGGATGTAGAGTTGAGGGCTGGGTTTATTTGAGGGTACGATGCGACCGGATAGCAAAAATACTCAAGCCGGATGACAATTTTCGCTGAATCTGCAGCCAAACATTTTGTAAGTCTTGTTTAATTCTAATTTAGTTTAGATTATTTGGATCAATAGGTTAGAGCATATATTCGTGCTATGTTCGACTTCTGTGCTAAAGTTTGTTTCATTGTGCGATTGGATACTGAATGTCAATTTCTGGTGGACGCGGAGGTTCTTCGTCAGTTTACATGGTTTGTGTTATCGCTACCGTGTTCAAATCTAGACTCACTTGGGTTATTAGGATTGACGTTTTATAGCATTCACGTATTCACTTTATAATAATATGTTCCAGGCGTTATCTGAATTCGGTCCGAAACTTTGCGAAATACCGGGCGCTGAAGCACGCTTGTGGATGGCGCAGTTCGATAAAGAAGAAAACAATAAGGAATTTGCAGAAAAGTAAGTCATACTTGCTGGAGTAAAGTAGTGCAATGGTTCCTGTAATACCTTAATTCGCACCTTTCTCTTCACATAATAATTTTAGCCGTAGATTCAGTATTTCCTACAGTATAAGTTCTATACCGCAATGTGTGAACATCAAGGTGATGGTTATCTATGATCAGGGAGTGATGTTAGAAGACGCAAAGAATTACAACTTATCTTCCCTTGCGCGGTAGGATTGATCATTTTTGGTTTTTTCTTTTAATAGTTTAGTTACACGTGTTTCATTTACAGAAGTCAAAGCCTGTTGTCTTTCTGATAAAATGTATGCAGCTCAATTAGGATTTTGTGAGGCGTAGATAATATTTTCTGCGTAAAGTTAGCTAATGAATGTGTTGCAGCTATGGTACAGATACCATACAAGCGCTGGCGTATGTTCAAAAGATTGGTGGAGCGCGCTAGATCTTCTGTTATATTTTACTTATACGCACTACAAATGTAAAGCAAACTTGCAACTATTTCATAAGATTAATCGTTATCTTTTTAGTTAAACTTTTGAGAATTTTGCGTGGTGTGATTCGATTCTCCCCATGCATACTCTCCTGCCTACAAGAGCGGCACATCAACTATTATAATTAGTGCAACCCAGGAAGTTCAAGATTGTATGGTACATATCAAATTTTTGTAGACTTTGGGCTGATGCTGGATTTGTTTTGTCGGAAGATACAAGTGCAACGTTAATGAATGATTTATGGAGTAAAATTGAAGATATTAGGATATTTGCTGCGGATTCCTTGTCAGCAGCGTTACAACAGTATTCACATGAAGTTGCCGGTTGTGTTGCTCGACTGCTAACAATGCTCGAGGAGAACAAGGTAAGTGAAATGTCTAATTTGTACTGCTTATACTGATGTGATTACGTAATGTAGTTGCTTAATATAGTATTGTAATAAATATTTCGATGTTTATGAAAATAAATTGCTTCGAAATTGATAATGCTTTCTCAAATGGCTATAGCATTTTAATGTCATCAAATAGCAGCAAGATACGAGCTCGGTCGCAAAATGTTTTCCTAGCTTCATAGGTTTAGAGTACCTAATTTAAAGCTATACGTCTCTTTATTAGTCAGTAGTATCTGCGAAATACTGAAACTTGTACTAGAAACAAAGTATCAGTGTCGACTTGTCGATACTAGTTATATTTTGCCTGCAGGCCGCCGAGCCGGAACTTGATGAATTTGGTCGTGTTGCTGTGGGGGCCGAAATTCACGACCCATTCGAGGTTCGTATAGGTGTTGGCCTTGCTCTTCAACGGATAGCCCCAGACATTCCGGAGTTGATTGTGCCCAATACATTTGAAGCGCTTATTCCAACTCACTTGGCCGATAAAAATTCGGATGTTCGACACGTAATTTTGGATGCGGCGTGCGAAATCGTTAAGCATCACGGACAGGTGAGTGTGTATGTAGGAGCAGTAGCGGATTCAGTGAAAGGCGATAGCTTACAAAACCAGTCGTAGTGGGACTACATTTATTGTGCGAAGCTCGAACACAGTTATTAGCTAACTATTAATTTATCGGTTTTGGGGTTTGTGAGCAATTTCCTCAGATTCCTCGAACCCAAAAACCCTTCAGCCACCCTAATAATTTTTGGAATAATTTGAAAACTCCTAATTTTGTCTTGTCAGTTAAGCTAATATGCAAATTAGCTATTAGCTAACTATTCAATAATCGGTTTTGGAGATTTGTAAACAATTTATTCAGATTCCTCGCACCCAAAAACCTTCACTAAACCCTAATAATTATTGAAATAATTTAAAAAGTCCTAGTTTTGTCTTGTCAATTAAGCTAATATGCAAATTAGCTATTAGCTAACTTTTCAATTATCGGTTTTCGATGTTTGTAAACAATTTATTCAAATTCGTCGCACCTAAAACCCTTTAGTGCTGAAATTATATTGCTTTTAACCTTAATAATTAGTGAAATATTGTAAAAAGCCCTAATTTAGCCTTATAAACTATGCTATTATGCAAATTGTCTATTAGGTAACTGCTCAATTATCGGTTTTGGAGGATTGTAAACAGTCTACGCAGATTCCTCGCACCCAAAAACCCTTTAATGCTAAAATTAGATTGCTTCTAACTGTAATAATTAGTGAAATATTATGGAAAGTCCTAATTTTAAGCATAATTAATTATGCAAATTAACCTGTAGCTAAGTGAATGCTGTGAGTGCTCCTGAACAAAGTTACGCCTGCAGCGATGTTTCATTGTCAACTGTAATACAAATGTGAAGGTCGCAGTGGATGTAGGAGATTTAAGGAAAGGATAATTTATTCCATTGAGCTAGTCAAAAATATTGTGTTGTATTTAGGTTAAAATAAAACAGGCGACTTCTACCACTTTCATTTCTATTTTGATTCCTGGTTCCTTACACATAATATTGATTTTACATATTCTCGAAGCGATCCTAAATACGTCTGGCTTATTGCTCGCTTCGCTCGCGAGGCTTTATTCTCTGTCATTATACATATGTTGATTCTTGGTTCTGATGGCATATACAGTCAATTCGCAAAATGCGAAACCATGGGCGGGTTTAAGGGTCTCAGGAATCGGATTTCCCACCGGACCGACACAAAAGCAAAATCCACTATTGGTTATTATCAATTCAATTACGGTTAAGTTCTCGCTTGCATCGCTCGCGAGTTTTTGTCATGAATGGTTTATCACGAGATTGAGGAGGCGTAGGCGTGGCATTGAATCTATTGTGGTGTTTGTGTGGCAAACACAGTAAACATGTCTTTGATATTTGTACCTGTGGTTTTGCGGCACCGAACAAAATTGCATGGTGCTAATTCAAAATACGGCCAATAAATAAACTAATACTGACTGGTTTATGAGTATATTGTTTTGTCTCTGTAAAACGAGGACATGGTTTCAGCTGTGATTATATTCTGAAGTAGTGTCATCATAGAACTTTATAAAAAAATTTGTAAGCAACATTTGTGGTAAAATAAGGATTAGGGATATATTATTGTGTATTTTAGAAACACGTCGCCAATTTATTGCCACAAATCGAAGGGCATTTAGACGCACTTCCTGACACTGCAGGATCAGATTTTACACGTCAATGTTTGGTTGTTTTGCTCGGAACTTTGGCGCAACATTTGGAACCCGATGACGCGAGGGTGAAACCTATATTGGCTCGTTTGGTCGAAGTATTGTCTACTCCATCGCAACCGGTAAACTACGCAGAGTGAAGTTGTAACAAAGTTTTGTAACGATTATGGAAATTATGTATAACCTTGTGTCTTATACCTTTAACTATGTTAGTTGATGAGTTATGATGTACATACTTAGTTCTTGTCCCACGAAAAAGTGGTTCTGCTGTATGACATGTGTTCGACATAGCATAAGTAACGTTTTAATGATGCAGTAATGCTAATGTTTTTAGCGATAGCCAACTGGTTTTTAATTGGAAATAGAACAAACATTATAGTATTTGTAGTATTGTAGTTTTAGGTGTACATTGCAGCGAGATTATCAAACGAATATATGATATCCGTACTCAGAAAAAATGAAGGGCATCAACCTTGAGCTGTCCAAAATCGTGGGACTTTGATGTGGGGGGGCTTCCAACCCGCCACAAAGAAGAGCCCGGGTTACCTTCTTATTTATTTCAGGTACAAGAAGCCGTTGCAAGATGTTTGCCACCG
Source organism: Enoplolaimus lenunculus (assembly GCA_030248215.1). NCBI lineage: Eukaryota > Metazoa > Nematoda > Enoplea > Enoplida > Thoracostomopsidae > Enoplolaimus > Enoplolaimus lenunculus. The sequence continues at coordinate 52,761 of JASANG010002694.1, forward strand.
CTTGTGCCCGCAGTTAAAGACCAAGCAGCAGCGTTATCGCAAAAATTGCTTCTATTATTGTTAGAAGCTCAACAGTATGGAGAACGCCGAGGGGCTGCGTACGGTTTAGCTGGTTTGGTAAAAGGTTTAGGAATTTTGTCGCTCAAACAACTTGATATTATGGCAACGCTGGTCAACAATATTCAAGATAAGAAGAATGCGAAACATCGAGAAGGTACGTTACTGGCGAGAGGGCAAAGCCCGCATTCTCAATCGGTGTACAACCGCATACCTGGCTCCGGCAAAAAATGACATTCAGCTCCGGTATGTCATATTTCTGCTACCGGATCTTTATTGTTAAAAGTATAACATAACAGTCTAGTGTTATACTGTTTTTTATCACCAGATTCACAATATTTCTCTGTGAATTTTAGTTGTAATGACAGTAATAAGTACAACGTGAAGCTCAGTTTTTCTCCACGATGTGTAGCACATACTATCTGTTTAGTAGTAAAATATCTTTTGAACCTGTAGATCATTGAAAACTTCTGAATTTAGTCAAAGGTACACAACTTCAATCGACTTTGAACTTTAAGGCAAAATCGGAGTAAACACATCTTTCTGTAATTCAACCATTGACTATTAAGGTGCTTTGTTGGCGTTTGAAATGCTAAGTGGTATGCTTGGTCGACTGTTCGAGCCGTATATTGTACACATTATGCAACATTTGTTGTATAGCCTTGGCGATAACGATGTACACGTTCGTGAGGTAACTATGGTTTTTTTAATAAATGCTTGGAACTTGAGAGGTACGGTGTTCATGTTTAATATGTCTGTATGTGACGAATGTTATCTGTTTATAACTCGGCCCGTTTAATGCTCTGTTAACGAGTATCCTACTTTCGAAATAGACCGTTTAAGTTTCGAAACTGTAAATGATTGTTTTATAACAATATTACCAATACTTAGTTTGTTGTGACAGAGATATTGTATTGTTTTAGGCAGCGGAAGATTGCGCACGTGCAGTAATGAAACATCTAAGCGGGCATGGAGTCAAGTTAGTGTTGCCTGCATTGCTTACTGCCCTTGAACAAGATTCATGGCGAACAAAAGCAGGTAACCTGTTTACGCCCTTGTGTTGAAATGGGTATTGCAAGATCTTCAGTTTGAACCTCAATAGAGCAAGCGGAATATTATAGATGTTCCTCACTTATACTGGAATGAAAATTGAGCGCATTATTTTATCGCCCAAAACACATTTAGACGTTTGTTTTGCTGTAGGCTACGCACCCTGAATGTCGTACTATGTTAAATATTTAAAGGATATTTCTCCAGGCTCCGTTGAACTGTTGGGCACAATGGCATACTGTGCTCCGCGCCAATTGTCTTCTTGTCTTCCATCAATAGTTCCGCGACTTGTGGAAGTTTTGGCCGATACTCACGTAAAAGTTCAAAAGGCGGCGCAACAGGCGTTGAAGCAAATTGGAAAAGTTATTAGAAACCCTGAAGTTGCAGGTATCAGAGTGTTGTTGCTTTCTTCGTATGTTTGTTTGCTTGTTTGTTTGCTTATTTGTTTGTTTGTAAGTTTGTTTATTTGCTTGGCAAACATGAGCCAAGCAATGCATTTGTTGTAATCGGCACTGTTGGCCACGAGTTTTGGTGTAACTGGAAGCTAAAAGTGTTTAATGGTTCAAACTGGCCGAAAAAGTATTGGTTTTCAATTGGTTAGTTTAAAATTAATGTTAATGTGTTGTTTCGCGTATCCGTTGTAATTCTGCAGTTAAAAATAAACGCGTGAAGCATGAATCCTGGCTACGTCCATGCACTGAAATATTTCAGTGCTGGTACCACAACTGCTTGCGGCGCTGGCTGATCCGGCGAACAAAACAACCGAATGCTTGGTCGCTTTGGAACGAACAAGATTTTTGCATTATATCGATGCGCCTTCGCTATCGTTGATCATGCCAGTTGTCAAACGCGCATTTCAAAATCGATCTTCGGAAAGCCGAAAATTCGCGGCGGTTGTTGTTGGCAACATTCTCGAATTGACTGACCAAAAAGTAAGTGCCATGTTCAAGAAATGACAGTGATTAGGTTGCAGAAACGTACTTGAGTCTACCTTTGGCTTAAATCAATTTTCGATGTAAGTCTGAGTCTGAATACGTTTTCGATTTAAGTCTTAATCTGAATGCAGAGTTATGTTTAAACGTTAACGTTTTGATAAATGTGCAATTTCCACACGAGTAATCTATCTCATTGCAAAATCAGAACTAATATTTCACAAGCTTTTGATATAATCGATCAACATGGTATTGAGAAATCTTTTCTGAAAGCATCGAAACGCTGCAAAACTTAAGTGAAAGGTTAAGTCAAAAGCGGACTTGAGTCATGTTGCTGCAACCCAACCATAGTCTATTCATAATGTACGTTTTAAAATGATAGATATTATTCTACCGGTTGGCGTAGTCGAAATTTCAGCAAATAGATAGATTGTTTAGAAACTCCAAACTGTTTGAGTGGCTGCTATACACCAGTTTTAAAGTTTCTCATTAGTATTTGGTTTTTTGAAGTATGAAGTATCCGTGGGTTTTCTATCGGGAATTCCACTTATCCATATAAGCTTTATGTCTGAAAGAAGATCAGGTCCTTCTGTATTGATGTATAATTCAGGATGTCGAACCATATATGGAAGACGTAACTCCAGGACTTCAAAAAGGACTGTTGGATCCTGCGCCGGAAGTAAGTTTTATACAAGGACTTTATCAGGGATCAAACGAATTAAAATAATACCGGGTCCGGAGCCAAATATTCGTTAGATGCTAGAGCCGGATAGTTAACTTTATTTTTCTACAAAAAGTAAGACATTCGGAGTTTCGCGAAGCTTTTTATGTTTTGTGCTCGGGGGTCGAAACGTGGATTTCCGTCCGCCTGTCCGCCCGAAAACAGTCTCAGAAACCTTTGATTTGATTTTGACTAACTTTTTTGTTTGAAAGATTATTATCATGGGGTGTTAACATCGCATTAGGGTTGTAAAATTTTAAGCCGTTTATTTGGTACAGGCTAATTTGCATAATTAATTAAGCCTAAACTAGGACTTTTTACTGTATTTCATTGATTCTAATTTTAGTTCTATAGGTTTTTGGGTACGAGAAATCTGAGTAAATTGTTTATAAACCTCCAAAACCGATAATTGAACAGTTAGTTAATAGCTAATTTGCATCTTAGCTTAATTAATTAAGCCTAAATTACGACTTTTTAAATTATTTCACTGATTATTAGTGTTACAACGAATCAAATTCAGTACTAACGGGTTTTCGGGTGCGAAAAATCGAATTACATTGTCTACAAGCCTCCAAAAGCGATATTTGAATAGTTAGCAATGTATATTAGCTTAACTAAGAAATAAGCCTAAATTAGGATTTTTTTAATTATTTCACTGATTATTAGGGTTATTGAATGTTTCTGGGTGGGAGCAGTCTGAATAATTTGTTTATAGACCGCCAAAACTTATAACTGAATAGTTAGATAATAGATAATTTGCATATTAGCTTAACTGATAAGCCTAAATCAGTACTTTTTACATTATTTCTCTGATTATTATGGTTATTGACGGGTTTCTGAGTGCGAGTAATCTGAATAACTTGTTTGTAAAACTCAAAAACCGATCAGTTAATAGTCAGCTAATAACTAAGTTGCATAGTAGATTAGTTGGAAAGTAACTGGGTCAAACTATTCGTTTGTGCTTTATTAGTTTGGAATGCTTAGCTAGATTGATTAAAAAGTAAGCTACGCTCAACACATGTAGTTCTACTACGACTAGTTTCATATTTGTCGTAATTTGCTTCTAAAAGAGCGATAAATATCCGGCATTGTAGAATACCGGAGCCGGATATCCGGTTGTACGCTGGAGTTTACTGAGATCGAGCGTGGCTATGTTTGTGTTTTTTGGAATAAATTCAGATAAAATGCGTTCCAACGATATGTCTAGATTGAATCAACTCACCAGAGTTTGCATCGCATCATACAGTCCATAACTCAACCAATTTGGCTAAAACATATTTGAGTCCCATCTTTTATGAAGTTTCTAACAACAACAAATTGCAGTTGTGCAGACCAATGACATTATGACCGTAATGCATAATATTCATAATATTTTAGGTACGTGCAGTTTCGGCTCGTGCGCTTGGTGCTCTGGTCAAAGGCATTGGAGAACAAGGCTGGGAGAATTTGAAACCATGGTTGCACCAGCATTTGAAGTCGCAGAATCCTGTTGATCGCTCTGGTGCTGCTCAAGGTTGGTGGTTTATATTCTTGATTAGAGGCGGACCTGGGGGCGGCCGCCCCCTTCTCGAAATGTTTTGTATACAGCTGATTTTAAAAGCAAAAATGCAAAAGTTAAAAAATCCATACCCGAGTTGCAAAAATTCTGGGAACGCCAGTGTCTGTGATGTAATGAAAATGAAGCTTACAGGATATAGTGCACGAAAATTTTACAAAAAACTACCCCCAAACAGTCTACGATTTTTGAACTGCATTAAAAGAGGTGTATTTTAGGGAAATTTTCTTCGCCCCGTGTGCAAATCTCCTTCCATCTATACTAAGAATTTCTAGTTGCGGCGGTTTTGAAAATGCCTTTAAACACGGACGTACATGTTGCAGGCTGCAACCGGAATTCCGGTTCCAGCAATTTTTGACCTTCCGGTTCCGGTAAATTTTAACCGGAATTAAAAAGTCCGGTATTAAATTTTGGTCGGTGGAAATTAAGATAATATACTAAACAAATGACGATAAAAATTAAGTAGATTTCATTCGTATAGTATCTAAACCTTGATAATCGCCGAAAATAAACCATCGAAGGTTGATTGCGCTTCAGTTGATTATGAAAATCTTAAATACAGCAGATAAAGTGAATACCAACCTCCAACTATGGGTTATTTTACCAATAATATTGCAAAAAAAGAAAATTAAAATGAATTTTTGGTGGCATGTATTTTTCATTTTATCGTTCCGTTGGCGGAAATTTTTTCAATTCCGGTTCCGGTAAATTATACTTCCGGTTGCACCCTGACATGTTGGTTTTAAAGGCGTATTATTAAGTTATTCAAAGTATAACCCATCACTGTAAAAGTATTTCTGTAAAAGTATTTCAGAATTACTGAATTGCGTTACGCAATAGCTGTGACAGTTACAAACACGGTCTACGCTGTGAATTGGTAGTATAGTTATTTTGAATTTCGGTTGCTTTATAGGCATTGCTGAAATTCTTGGTGGGCTTGGTCGTGCTAAATTAAGCGAAATGATGCCTACGATTATTGCTGGAGCAGAATCAGAAAATGGAGATTCGTACGCGAAAGATGGGCACATTCTGCTGTATGTCTTCCTGCCGGGAGTGTTTAAGGATGCGTTTTTGGTGTATTTATCGACTATTTTGCCGTCCATTTTGAAGGTAAACCCATGTTTACTTGAAATTTGTTGTAGCTGCATGGTTTTATAAGTAAGCTTAGGCCCGTGTTTTTCTTTCAATTTTTGCTCCAAAATGTTTTACTCAGGTGTCGCTGTAAGTTCTTGCGGTGACTTCATCATTATCATCAGAGCAAATCTTCATTGCAGCGTTTACTATAACTTTTCTCAGCTGGACACCAAAAATGACCTATGGTGTGGTTATCGAGTGTGGTGCCCAGCTGGGAAAAATTACTGTTCGATACATGATCGGAGCCAGGGTAAAAATTTTGAAGGGGGGTTCTTGTGTTGAAAAGTGAAATCGGGCATATAGGGCCCGGTACAAAAATTCTAAACGAGCGATTGGACATCTGAAAATTCTTTGCCTGCGCCCTTGGTTCGATTGAAAATCCGGAGTTTCATTTTGTTTTAGGCGTTGGCTGACGAATCTGAATACGTTCGCTCCTCAGCACTGAAAGCTGGTCAGTGTATACTAGAATCGTACAGCGAAAATGCAATTCCGTTGATGTTGCCACAACTTGAAGCTGGCTTGTTGGATGATAATTGGCGTATAAGGCATTCGTCTGTTCAGTTGCTCGGTGATTTGCTGTTCAGTATTTCCGGTACGTTTGTGGTTTTTTATATGCAGGAACTTGGTTTGTTTTTCAAAATTCGGAGTGGTTTTTTTAATTGAAGTGGGATTTATGAAAAGTGTGTGTGGAAACCCCTGGTTTTACCAAAAAATAAACCAGTTGCAAGAGTATAAGGCATAATTGAGAAACATATGGTTGTTTGGGATGCGAAGTGTATGATGGGTTTGTTCTGAACAACAGCATATGGAATATAATTTTGAAAACGGAGCAGTTTTAAAAGTTCACTGTCGACGTCCAGAAATATTACTTTAGAAACGTTTCTTCCTGGTTAAAGTGACCTTAGTGACATTTTCGGGTTTTTTCGTTTTTACCAAAAATACATGCTGAGACCCATCTTTTCGCGGTATTAATTAAGCGACAAGATGTTTGTAATACATAGACAAACGTCAACTGTTTTATGAAAATTTTGAAGCGTTAATGTTTTCATTGGCGTAGGTAGCGTTGATCCTTTCTTCCACACCAGCCGCGCTGCCGTGCTCATTGATTTTATGGTAGTGCTAACCAAATTATTGATGGTCAGTTCTTGTTTCTCAAGGTGTTACTGGAAAAATGACAACAGAAGGTGGAGAAGATGATTCGTTCGGCACTGAAAGGTCTGCTCGAGCAATCACCCAAGCACTAGGAGTGGAACGCCGTAACACGGTCCTTGCCGGGCTGTACATGGCCCGCGCTGATACAGCTCGACTGGTTTCGCTTGAGGCAGGACATGTGTGGAAAGTTATTGTCGCAAATACTCCGCGAACTGTTCGCGAAATTATGCCAGTGATGTTTCAAATGTTGCTGGCATGTCTTGCGAGCCCGTCTGAAGAGAAGCAACAGGTTCATTTCAGGGTCCATTGCATACCATGTGGGTTGCACACATAGGTGTATCCAGTATGTAGGGTACGGAGTTACGTTGTATATCATGTTAGAATCTAGGGTTATTGTGTTGGAAACTGATACCGTGTCGAAAAACCCCTGAACTAAAATATCTAGGCGACTTTGACCTTCAAGACCCAACGGGTTAGAGCAGGAATTACCAAGAATTGAGCAAAAGAGGGTCAGGAATTTGTTTGGTCGAGCAATTAATGAATTCTGCTGTTTATAGTCCGAGTTTCATGTAACATTTAACTCGCTTTGTGCAATAACTCGACATCTGACTACGGTATATTCTTTCAGATTGCGGCAAGATGTCTCGGCGAGCTGGTTCGAAAATTGGGCGACCGAATTTTGGTCGAAATATTGCCCGTTTTAGAAGAAGGACTTCAATCGGATGATGCCGATCAGCGTCAAGGTGTCTGTATTGCGTTGTCAGAAATTATGAATAATACGACAAAGGAAATGGTATATTTGTTGTGGCAATTATGTTTTGCAGTTTAATTAATGTACCCATCACAGAATGACGGTCATATTTGTGGATGGATTGTTATACATTACAACTAATAGCATATAAGTGGGCTAAAGTAACGCTGGGTTATGAGTTTATTTGTAAAATATAATACGATTTTAGGAGATTGCCGGGCGATAATTGAAATTTCTAAACGAAAAGGCGAATGCTGAAATTTTTGACAATCGCCCTTGTGATTTAAGTGAGCAAAAATTATCTTTTTATCAGGTTCAAATGTACGCTGACCAGCTGGTTCCAACAGTAAAAACGGCGCTATGTGATGAATTGTCTGAAGTTCGGCTTGCAGCGGCGAAAACGTTTGATGTGTTATTCAGTACTATCGGGCCGCCTGCCCTTGATGCAATCATTACTCCGTTGTTAGACAAATTGGTAAGGGTAGCTTAATTAACAGTATGTTATCAAGCGATAGTAATGGCAGTTTTGAATTTAATTTTCGCTTCGCTGTAAACGACCTCGAAGTGGTTTTCTTTATATGTTTGATTAATTTCAGCTTAATGAGTTGGGCGGCTTCAATTACAAAATGTTAGGTGTGGTCCATCTACTAACTGGAGTACAAATTAATTTTGTTTATGTGATATTCAAATGTTATATATAGTTTTAGACTGATTCTAATGATGGTCCCTACATCTTAGACGGTTTACAAAAAGTGTTAGCGTACAAAGGTCGAGCTGTTTTGCCTCATTTGATTCCTCGAGTAAGTTTGATTGTTGGCTGAAAGAAAGCGTAAAAGTAGCATCAAAACAAAATTATCAGCTTGTCAACCAACTGCTATTATTATCTGTCCAAGGATCTTTTTCGGTTGAGTCTGAGCTTTGATAGGTTTTCAGCAAATAACTTCTGGGTGCAGTTGGATTAAACTGTTCCCGTTCAGTGACCACTCTGAATACAATAATAAACTCAATCAAAACTTCATGTTTTGAAATTTTTTAAACAAATTAAAAATTTGTTTAAGTTTGTTTACTGCAATGTGAGCAATATTTTTAGTGTTTTGCAGGGCAGTACTAGCTTATATTATTGTGGTTTAAATGTTTTAGCTTACTAACACAGACGATAACGTCAACTGTGAAGCTTTAGCGCGTCTCGCGGCCGCTTCTGGTGATGCTCTGTCTAAACATTTGGACAAAATTTTACTCGCTTTGCTCAGCGGACTGTCGAAAGACATGAATGACGAGGTAAGCCAGATTTTTCCTGCAAAATTGAGTTAAAAAATTTTGGTAGTGTCTTTACTGATACTTTGTGTTCAGAATAACATTTTGCTGTGCGATTTTATGGAATATTCCATTTTTATAAGTTTAGAGCGGAAACTATCATTACTGTTATGATTTTAACAGCAGCTTTAAAATTGACTTCCCGTCGCTCGCATAGTTTTCTCGTACAACACGATATAAATTATAGCGTGCTAGTGAAAATCCTGGATTGACTAGAGATATATTAATTGTTTGCCAAATTAATTTTCGCAAAAAAATCTGGTTCTGACAAATTTACAGTGTGTGTCTTGGCACTTGTGTAGTTTCTCCGCCACTGTGGGAACTGGAAATGTCGCCAAGACAAATGCACATAAGCAGTTGTAACCCCCCATGGAACCCCACGTAGGTGGCTGTCCCAGGGGAGGGTCAGTGAAAAACGCTGGGGACCCGTGGCAATCTTTCAAACATAAATTTAGTCAACGTGAAGATTCTATATGCGATCTAAGTCTTAAGAAAACGTAAACTCACAAGTAAACATTCATTTTAATCTTTATACTGGCGTATTGTAGCGATTCGCCGACTTGTCAGCTAAAAGAATTGTAGTAGTTGATGAAGAGACATATTCTCAAACTATAATATCAACATTGGAACTATAAAATAGACAGACTCAAACAATATGTGTTTATATGCAATATAATTTGAAAATTACAGCATTCAAAACACCAAAAACTTAATTTAAAAGTTTTTTCACTCAAAAAATGACATCTACCGGGAACCAAAATATAATAAGTACAGTCAGTGTGTTAAAAACACCAAAAATTTAAGCTTGAAAGTTATTTCAATTAACATAACAAAAAATAGGCATCGACCTGAAGTCGAAATGTATTAGCGCAGTATTTATATTTCTTAATTCAACAAACTTAGTCGAAATCGAGACGAAAAAATTGTTGAATCAGTAAAACACGCCGTCTCGTCATTTGTTCTACGGGTACACCATGCTAAAATCCCCCTTCCTCTCCATCAGTTTTCCTCCAAAAGCTTACGCTAGCTTAATAAACTATGCGTGAGCATTGTGAGGCACAAAGTGCTATTCAAATTTCTTCCGTCCGCATGCACTAATTGCGCAGTACGCGCTATTCAAAAATTTTCCGTCCGCATGCCCTACCTAATTGCGCCGTAGGCGCTATTCAATAATTTTTTCCGTCCGCACGTAATAATTGCGCACCAGGCGCTATTCAACAATTTTTGGTCCGCATGCTATAATGGCGCATAAAATTTTTGAACCATTTAGGTTCTCTGCACCTTATCAAAAAGTTTTAATCCGTGTGCCGTAGAAATAATGTGGACCGATTTACAATACT